>OZ018394.1:52408853-52481353 GCA_963969525.1 Ontholestes murinus | reverse complement strand
AACGTATATGTTTAATATTCGTCGTCCGACGAATTCACAGAATCGTCGTCACTACTCCCACATTCATACCTCGGCGTGTCTAACAGCTGCAGAACCTCAGCGTCTAATTTTCTAAGACATTTGCTCAATCGGTAGAATGGAAGCCTCAAGAATCTTGCTGCTGAGAACTTTTTGGCACTGTTGTCGGCATGCAATACCAGGGGTACAGTTGTACGTAGAAACGGGCCGTGTCTATACAATACTCTTCAAATTTGGGTATATTGATTTGAAAGCCACAATATAAGGCCTGCAAAATGACGTGAAATTTCTTGATCAAGGTTACGTCACTTCCAGTGATTAGGGTTGAAAGTGTGGTATTAAAAAAAAACGGGGCGCAATGTTTCCGTCGTTCGTACTTTCGTACCCCTGTTTTGGCATATCGACCAAAAGTCCCAACTTGTTGCGGAATCCCCTTTGAATCGATTGTTTGCGAAGTTCGATCTTCGATTTGTCTTCGCCGCGATTGTGCCCTTTCTTAATCTCCAGTTTGTACGGTATGTGCAAAAGGCATTCAAAAAAAAAAACGTATCCAGGCATGCAAAAATACTACAAAAATACGAGGGCTTTTTGTTTTAAAGTGCTTCATTCCTTTTTTATGAACGTTTTTATATGAGGATTTAAGCCCGAAAAATGAACTTTTTTTTCAAACGTGCGCCATTTTGTTTAGAATGAAAATTTTCAAAATCCGATCCGTATTTTTTTAGAGTATCCATCAGAGATTCAGAAAACATTTACTTTTTTGTACCAGGTCCATTGCTGTTTCCAGGATCTTTTCGCCCGTTTTGCCCTACGCTTCGAGAGAGACCTCCATTTTCTTTATTTTGTTACGTCATTTTTGAAAATTTTCTTTTAAAAAAAATTGGAAGAAAAGTTCAATGTGCATACAATAAATATATAAAAACAGTTTTTTAATAGGACTTTTAGATTTTGTTTAAAAAAATCTAGAAAATGAACTTTTTTCCCCCAGTCTAGAGTGGCCTAACCCCTTAATGAAAAGTATTACAAAAATTACAATTACAAAAAAAGAGCAAATTTGAGCACCTCCTGATTACGGTGCAATTATTTAGAATCAGTTAAGTAATAAGGGGACCCTAATTCGAGAGTGGGATCTAGTGGGACTTTTTTTAATGGACATTTAAAGATTAATTTTTCAAACCTGGGACTCATAAAAAAGCATATTTTACACGTTATGTTACTCCAAGAGTAACCAAATTAATTTATAATACGACATATTCTTTAAAAATACTTACTTGTATTGGGAGAATCCATGTCGACTGTATTCACTCATGTTCATACGAATAAACTGGCTCGGGATCGCGGTCGTTTTGCAGCGCGCGTCGACCCTTCTCGCTGGTGCCAATGAGGGCCCAGAAGGGTTAGACCGTTATAACTGGTTATTTTTAATAGGCCGGGTACCATTCTACGCTACTAAAGTGTAAAAAGTCCCTAAATCAAACATGCATTTTTGGGTATTTTGGCCAGCTTTTCGGCATTTGGGACCACTGTGCGTATATTGAAAAAAGTTGTATACAGTCTGCTACATGATACGATCGTTAAAAATTATTGTTACCGAGAATATAATGGGATAATTATACCATTTTCTTTTTGAGAGTAAAATGAGATTCGATTTAATATTCTGGATAGTCCATAGCTATAAGATTTTCTTGTATCAAAAGCAAGCAGTTAGATTAATTTTAAACTTAGGTTATAGGATTTTGTGTCATGGAATGTTTAAACGTCTCAACATCCTAACCTTTACTGCGCTATTTGTGTACACAATTTTAATTTTTCTTCAGAAAAACAAACAATTTTTCAACGAATTTAAATACTCGCAAAGTCAAACAAGAAATTATGGTAGTTATGCTTTGCCTATTCATAGATTGAACAGTACACAAAAAAGTTCTTCATACAGTGCTATGAAACTTTAGAACAATTTACCTGTAGATATTAAGGAAGCAAGAAACTTAAGATATTTATGTGAAAAAGAACCGTATAGCATGGCAGAGTATGTATCACGCTAAATAATGTAGATTTATAATAGCTTTAATATTTCCTGTAATTTTGACGCTTTACATTTTTGTTACTGTGTGATTTTTGCTTAATTGTATATATGCCATGTAGTATCAGTTATTGACATAAAAAAAAATATTATTATTGTTATTATTATTACGATTTATCCCGAATTGAACTTGAAAAATTTATTGGGCCTTGTGATGTGATCCTTTAAAGATAAAGAACCGTTTAATTAAAGTATTTTTTGTCCAGATATTTTCATTGACTATTCCACTCCTATTGCATGTAGCCAATGAAAATGAGGCATGTGATATTTTTTAGCCAATCACGTCAATTTATAAGTGAATAAACAGCAAGTTGCTGTTTATTCACCTGAATAACCCGAAGTTAGCTATTTTTCGACAAATAAATTGAATTAGCCTTGACAAATTCCCTCATGTGTCAAATTAAAGGTTAGAAGCAATATGGTGGCACTTCAAATTACAGCAGCTTCGTTTATCTCGATAAAACAAAAAGGAAGAAGTGATAAAAAAAAACGATAAAATCCCAGTAAGGTGATAAAATCCCGGTAGGGTAATTTGTTGTTGATTCGTATTTGTCAAAAGTGACAGTACATTCGAATATCCGACGTGCATTCATTTCTTTTAAATAATGAAACGTTTCGGCAGTTTAAAATCAAAGGAAATTGAAGCAATTATTAAAAGCAATATACCAACTAATACTCGGAATAATTCGGTATGTTATTTTTTGTATTAGTAACATTAACGATTCAATATTCAATTGTATTTTTTTTGTAACATTAACTAAATCTCATATAACAATCTATTATTCTGGAATTTGTCTTACCAAAAATAACTCGACCTCTCGTTTTTAATCGGAAAATGGAATGCACTCAAAATGTGTTTCTTTTAAGCAAAATCCCTCATCCTGTTGACAATAAAAACCCTCGTGCTTCGCACTCGGGTTTTTAATATTGTCAACAGGATTCGGGATATTGCTAAGCAACACATTTTTCGTGCATATGATTTTCCGATAAAAACGGGAGGTCTTGTTATTTTACTTGTGATAAAAAAGCGAAAAACGTTGTTTCTACGTATGTCAGTTGCAAGTAGGTTATAAAATCAAAAGGTTTGGTAACACTTCATCATCCATAATAAATGCGACGGTGGCAAGTTCTGCACGAAAAAATAAAACTTAAACGAGATCGTGTGTTTGGAAACGATTTGAAGAATTCTGCGCCGATAAAAACTACCAGTTATTAGCAAAACTTCAATCTTGCCGCGATTATGATGACTGGGTGTATAATATGAATAAGGTAAATGCAAATGATTATAAGGGAGGTATTATTTAATCAATGTCGAATTTTTCGACCAAAATACTGCAGGATATATATCATAAAAATTTTAATATAAATATTGAACCTTTCACCGATATTCGTTTCAAGTCGGGGAATAGTCTTTCCAAATACCATTCGTGATTACAATTAATTCGGAATAAATTTTGTTCTTGGCGCATTCAAGTTTGTTGCTTATTCGCGATTTTTATTCGAGCAACTGATAGACAGTGACAGTTGCTCTCATTAAAATCACTAAGCAACAAACTTTCATGCAAAAACAAAATTTATTCGAGTAAATTGCCACCACTTATGGTATTACTTGTGATTATTAGTGTATCGGCATCCACGCGGACTCCAATTTTAAATTACAAATAGTCTGCATTTTTATACTTCAGACTTAGTTTTTCTACAAAAATTCAAATTGTCCAGCTTTTAATAAATACTATTTCATTTGTGTGGGATCGATATAATCTCGAGATAACCATACATTTTATTCTCCAAATATTTGCTACTGAAGATCTGAGTTGCCGTTGCCCTTTAGCACATATGATTTTTGCTTATTAATTTTTTGACGTGGCTTCAAATCGATCCAATCCGCGTCCTTGGTAATTTCACTGGGTTCGACTATATTTTCCTATTGATGTTTGTTTACATGTTTTAGTCGACTTTTGGAATGTTCTCGGACTTGCTATCGCATTTTTTTGCATTAAGCAAATCATATTTATATCCATATATAGTTATTTTTTTAATTCTTGATTTTACATTGTACAAACCCTACGTACAATATATATAGTTAATTTTTTAATTCTTGATTTTACATTGTACAAACCCTACGTACAATGTAAAATCAAGAATTAAAAAATTAACTATATATGGATATAAAACTTAGTTTTATCTTTAGATGAAATATGATTTATTTCATTTGTTAGATTTTTAATTTTCTCATCTTAATTAATTATATAACTTTCTTGGTGCCTTACTTGTATTGAAAGATCGATAATTTCTTTTTTCTTAGCTATCAAAACTTACAGAGAACACTTTTGTATACCATGTTTCTCGAATTTCAATATGATGATGATGATAATGATGATTTTTTTCGACTTAGCGTATTATAGCCATTCAGTCACGTCCATGATAGTGATGATGATATCCTAAAGATATCCGAAAGAGTCGGTATTTATCACATCATTACATAATGCACAGAACTTTTTATAACTTGGTAAATTTGAATTTAAATTACTCTCATAAAAAGAACGATACGTTAGCCCCGCCATATTATACAAACGTAAATTAATTCCTTCTTCATATCATCTCACACCAAATTCACTTTAAAACTATTTAATAAAAAAGTTTATATGATACAAATAAATTGATTCAAACTAGTGTTATTTTGATAGTTGTGTTATTTGTAACATGCAAATTACTTTTAAATAAATCAATATCTGTCGTAGAATTTGGCAGGGAAGTAGATGTTTCAATAAGTCATTGGCTTTGTAGTCTTAATCAGATTCATTGTTGTACATTTACTAAATGTTATCGTATTTTTAACTTTTAAAATATATAGATGAAATGTTATAAAATAAAGATAAAATCAGAAATAATTATGATGAAACAAGACTGCGACAAGGAGGAGCCTATTAGTACTTATAGTATTCACCGACAGAATAATAAAGAAAGCAGAAGAAGGAACAAATCCATTAATATTAGAACATAATTAGAAAAATAAAGTAGTAATAGTAAACAGTACCTTCAGCAGAACTGAAGGAAATTTAATCAATTATGAAAAACAATAGTATAAATTTTGGGTTAATAACTGTATTATATTGGTGTATTTTACGACAGTATCTTGCATTCAGCTAAGAGATGCAGTACGTTTATTAAAAAATAGTAGAAGTAAAGATTTTTATGGCCTAACAGTACACATAGTAAAGAGTTGTGTTGATGTAATAATATTACCATTAACAAATATTATAAATTACAGACCTATTTCATTGCGTCCAGTATTCTCGAAAGTCCTAGAAAAAAATATTGTTATACAAATTCATCAATATTTAGAAATCTAACAATTTTTTTATGACAATCAGTTTGATTTTATAGCAGGAAAATCTACTGAAGATGCAGTGTTACATTTGGTAGATAACATTTTAGAAGCCTTTGAAAATCGTGAGCATTGTTTAACTAGCTTATTAGATCTCACGAAAGCTTTCGACTGTGTCAATCATGAGATACTACTTACCAAATTATTGCATTACGGTTTTGATGAATCCAGTAGAAAACTAGTTAGCTCATACTTATCAAACAGAATCAAGTGGTCAAAATAAAAAATGAACTTTCATCTTCACTTAAAATTAAGCATGGTGTTCCGCGGGGTTCAATAATGGGCCCATTATTATTCCTGATTTATATCAATGATTTCATAAGTTACCAGAATATCCTTAAAACAATCTTAAATGCTGATGATACATCTTTACTAAATACAGATACTAATATAGAAGAGCTGTTTCAGCAAAATTTTAATGCAAGACGAATTTCATGTGATTGGTTCAACAGTAACAAAGTCATTTTAAATTAAAATAAAACTACTAATGCAGTATTTACATTAAGAACAACAGAATACAACGTTGATACTTCTGCTAAATTTTTTGGAATTAAATTAGACTCCACGTTAACTTGGAGTTTGCATGGTGATTTGCTAGCTAAAAAACTGTGTTAATAAATAAATATTTTTCTTCTATGGAATCTTTCTCACTCGCCTTCAGCTTTAAAAATAACGTACTTCGGTACATGCTATAGTTTGATGACGTACTGCATACTTACCTGGGGCCACTCAGCTATGAGACACAGAATTTTTGGGTTGCAGAGACGTGCAATTAGAATCATGGCTGGTTTACAATATAGGAAAGAATGTAGACCACACTTTCAAGTTTTGAAGATTATGACACTCTTTTGTCTTTACATATATAAATGCCTTCTTTACACCAAACGTCATATCGATGATTACCTGTGTGCTGCTTCTGTACATGCACATGATACCCGACAAAAGAATAATATCTATGTTCAGTATTCACGGTTGAGTAAATCACGTGATGGTCCCAGATACTGGGGCTTAAAATTTTATAATAAACTTCCAGTTATTACTAGATGTTTACAATTTAAACAATTTAAAACATATCTGAAACATTATTTGAGTAACACACCGCATTTTACATGGGAAGAATTTCTTCGAGCGTAATAATATTTGTGATATACTGTTAAACGTGATAGTCTAACTGGTTTTGTTTGTTTTTTTTTTAATCTGTTTTATTCTATTTTATATATATATTTTTTTACTAAACATCTCCTACCTGCACATTTATTACGGTTTAACTCATGGTTTCATATTTTTATGGAAGTATGTATAATAAGATAATGGCAAGCATCTTATTATTTTCTTATTTGTTAATCTCTAAGTAATTTTTATTTATACAAACAATTTTAATGTGTTTGCGTAAACTGTTTTGTTTAATTAATTTTACTATATAAATTTTAACATGTTTACATGTATGTCCATTTATTTTATACTTTAAATAATTGTTTGTATTATTTGCTTCTACCAGTTTGCGCTTATTTTTTTGACTTTTGTAAAACTTTTGTGTAGTTTCTGACACCAATAAATTATTATTATTATTATTATTATTATTATTATTATACTTTTTAACGGCATATATTTACCACTTCATTTATTATTATAATAATTTATTATTGAAAAATAAATTAACTGATAAAAAATATAAAGAGATGACGATTTTAACGATAAATCATTCCGTCTAAAAAAAGGCGAAGAGATCAAAAATTACTTTTACACTAAGGGCAAATTAAATAACAATTGAACATTTAGTACGTACCAAGGAAGGTGAAGGAGCTCATTTTCAAGTGGTTTATCTAGTTACTAATAGTTATTAGTTCAAAAAATATTATCTTACAGAAAAAAATTCTTCGTTATGATCATTTAATGTTTGAAACATTATTAAAATCTTTAATAAATGCATAAACTGATGAGGCTAAAAGAACCTTGTTAAAAATGGATAAACAGAAACAAACTTTAAAATTTATACTTACATTAAATCTAGCTATATAGTTCAGTTCCAAAATAAAACTTTATTTTCCTGTTTTCATCTGCTCTATGCTAACGAAATCCAAAATAGAAACAGTCGTCCGAGGCTCTTGTTGACGAGAAAACAATAATTTAATTAAATTTACATTTATCTGGTAATAAGAAATCAGATATATTTATTAAGCTGGAAAATTGTTTATGCTATAAATATATTTATTTGAACCCTTCTTAATAAATTTTGCATTCCACGAAATCCCCTTATCCCACCTAAATTTAAACACCCTTCAGTCACCCTACATCAATTCATTAGTTCGAATCACCCAGACAGTTAAGCTAGCTAGCAAAGATATTTATTTTTCACACATAACTTAGAGTCAAGACAGGGCAGAAAGACCGATGGTCGATAGCCCAAACGGACAGACTAACACATTATATATCATTTGTAAATGTTTTAATTTTGTAAATATCTATGTTCGAATAAAGATGTTATTCTCTCTCTCTCTATATTTATTTGCAGTTTAGTATGTTTGTAAATTACCTTGCATGAATAAGTATTTATGTACATCGTAAGGTACATATGTGTACATACATACAATACATGGACTAAATTCATAGGTTATGTAGAACTTCATGATTAAACAGTAGGGAATAGTAATATCATGCACAACGATGACAAATGGTAGTGATAACTATTTACTAATGCACTAAATAGTATTATGCATTTAGATGTCACACCATTCACACTCGAATTCTAATCCTAAATATGCAAAACACTCTTAGTAGTTGAAAACAAAGGATGCGACAAATATATGGTATATATAGTAAAGTGTTCAAGTTACAGTTTTTTTGTGTAAAAAGCGTAGTGCGCATCTGCTTCCAGCCGTTTTGAAAAAATCCATATATCAACCACTTTAAACCATTTTTATAAAAAAAAAACTATTATAAACTATTTTAATGGGTACATATTTGCCAACCACTAAGAAATAAAGTTTGGAATGATTAACCTATAATTACACTTGTAAATATCTTTCTTCGCCCATATAGACTGGGTTCATAAATTGGAATAATATGAGAATATATGGGATTCATCCGGCTTTTGCTAAAACTTTATTGATATGTATTTTTTATATTCTCATATATAGAAGTCTGAAATCGAATGTTTGTTTGTGATGGTCTTAACAGTATGAATTATTATTTAGGTAGAAAACATTTTAAAAGTTTCTGCAAAAAATTGTCTCCTCTATAAAATAGTTTTATATTTTAAGTTATTATTCTAACAAGTTTATGGACTTAAGAAGTTTTGTATGTTATATGAATTTTATATTACAGACTACGAGGTCTGACTTCTATTAATTTTTCATAGGTTATTTACACATATGAAGGATTAGTATTATTATTATTTATTATTATAAAACAATGATTTTTATCATATCTTATGATTACTGCATATATTTGTCGTTTGTTTGATCGTTATACGTATGTTTTATCAGACAGGGACACATTTTTATAGTGTAATAATTACATATATCTTGTATTTGATTCTCATTTTTCACTTGGTGAAACATTGTGTTAATTATTATATATATTATTCTTGATAATGGCCCAGTGCCAAAACTAGTCGAATACAAAATAAACAATTTAGTGAAACAAACCAAGTGAATTTTTTCAACAACCTATTAGTAATAATTACATTTATTTAATAATTTGTATTTATTTTATCTAATAAAAACTATATATTAATTAATTTTACACTCAATGCAAACGTATTATATTATAAAGTAAATTTATAACTTACATCCATTGTATCATACTATTTGATATTTGATTCTAACCAACGCTGTAAAGTACATTTCACCAACACTATTACAACCCTCAAATGGCCTATAACCATGCAGTATTCTGCGCTGTTTTATTTTTATTGCCGACGCAAAATAGACAAATTACATTCTCGTCCTATTTTTACGGCCCTGTGCCATATATTTAGTTAAATTATGAATATGTTAATATTAGCGTAATATTTTCGCCGATGCAGAGATTGGGTTAAAAATGTGGATGGTTGGCATCCCTCATGGCGACCGAAAGTATGGAGGTGTATTATGATAATAAAGCCATATATTTCCACTTTTGGGCCATTTTCGCGCGCCGACACCTGATATTTGACTTTTAAAAAGAGCGCTCCCTCCTCTCTCATATAATAACTGCGACAACTCTTCGCCTCCAAGGAATGAACGTATTCGACTGTTTCCCTCATTCCTTCTTTCTCATTGTTCTGTCCCCCTTGGCATTTCAACTTTTATTTAAATAATCAGGCCTGTCACCTCATCAAATTAATACAGTACATTTTAAGAGTCGGGAATGAATATGTAAGGCAGTAAATATAAATAAATACATAAATTATGATACTATATGAATAATAAGCTTTTTTGTTTAAAGGCGTCAACAGGTATATTTCAGATTACAGTAACATTGTCAAGTAGGCGCACAATGCAGCTGTAGTTTGTAATGGATGATCAAAACGTTGTTGTGGAGTATAAAATGATAACTATATAAAACGAAAAATAGCGAAAGTTCCATAAGTTAAGTCAAAATACATACAATTATACACCATTTATCTATACAATATATTTCATATTCCAAACTGGAGTATCCCTTAACGATTCAAAAACTTCAGGAAACATTCCTATCTTTAAATTTTTAATTATCCAATTTGTATTTGTAAGCCTTTACTAAAAAATGTGAATTCTGATGTATGCTCTTAGATCATTTAGATCTTCAATATACGTTTAATTATCTACTTGATAATATTTTTTAACCGATAATATAATGCACTTCAGTGGATGAGAGTACAATGAATTAAATTCTCACTTAACTCGTGGTGAAATATTGAATGCGAATATTTAAGGGTGTAGTGCATAGTTAAATTGTGTGTCTTTTATGGTGTACTTGAAATAAGCACATGTATGTAATTTCTTACCTTTAATTTCATTCGCGCCATAAAACAAATTCTGCAACAAAAGAAAAACATGAATTAATTATTAAATCTTCATATACTAGTTAATTGGTCGATTTTTCGATAATCAGCTTTTATATATTATACAGAGATAAATTATACATTCAGAAGTACACAACGGTAAAATTTGTTTGTCACAGAATTGTTTAATATAAACATGTAATTAATTATATGTATTTAATTTATAGTAATTGTGTTAAATAAGGCAGTATGAACCATTACGTTGTAAAGTTGCAAAGTACGATAAATATACAGTGTATTTACAGGCTATTCTTAAAATATTTTGTTCTTGGATGATTTTTGATATCACTTGTTGTTCCGAAAATAATGAAAAAGCAAAATTTTTGACAAAACCATTGTTGATAGTTAAAAAATGGAGGAGAGTGTAGTTTATTAAGAAGTAGAAGCTAGTGATTCAATAAGTGATAATAAAGTTTGTACATACAAACATTGTAAAAAAAAAACAAGAAGAGATGATGTGGAGTGTAGTAAATGCTACGCAACATTCCACTCTGGCTGTTTCGACAAAGGGAAGCCTGGCTGTCGTAGAATATAGCTGACCTACTTTTGTTGTCTTGCCTTGCTATTTCTCTAATGGAATGTTGAAGAGCTATCGCGTCTGCATAGAACACTGTCGTGTACTTGATGAGACTGAAAGAAATCTTTGTCTCGGTTTTTGTACAGTATATACCTGCTCCTACCCCTTTGTCGGTCTTTGAGCCATCCGTGAACCACATTGTTTCTGCCTTGATGGGTTAGCCGTCGGCCCAGTCTTCTCTTTGCGGGATCAGTATCTTGTATTTCCTTTCGAAATTGTATTTTTCCACCATGGCATCATTTGGCATCGCTGTGATCGCATTTGCCTTCAGCTCGTCTTCCAGCCGTTGGTGGTCTATTTGAAACGGACCTGACCTCTCCTTGTATAAAGATGTGCAGTGGTGATATATTTAAGACAACTTCTAGGGCTGCTGTTGGGGTGGTGCTTAGGGCTCCTGCTGTACTGAGATATACTAGACTTTATCTTTGGCTTAGGACCCCTTCCCCCCTTTTGCTTTTTGGTAGTCCACCACATCACTGCTCCATATACTATCTTGGGTCTTATCACCCTAGTGTAAAGCCATAGAATCATTTTAGAGTTTAGTCCCGAGTTTTTTTCATACATTCTACGACACCTGCCTAATGTTATTTATCCTTTTTTGGTCGTTTTGTGATGTGTGGCCTCCACATCATTTTGGCGCCGAAGTTTACTCCTATGTACTTGACCTTCCCTAGGAAGGGGATTTTCGTACCCCCGAGCATCAGTGGCTTTAGGCCTTGCAGTGCTCGTCTTTTTGTGGAGATGATAATTTGTGATTTTTGGGGATTGATGCCAGTCGCTCCTCTTTGCACCAATTGTTTACTATGTTTAGGGCTCTTTGTGCTCGCTCCCAGAAAACTCCCGAAAACCGGCCTCTGATTACTAATGCTAGTTCATCCGCGTACCATAGGAAGTAGATATACCCTTTGGACAATTTCCCTAGAACTTCATATACTAGTGTCGCTCATAGAAGTGGATACAGTACTCCTCCTTGTGGGCAGCCTTCCCCTGCCTTAGTCTTATGATATGATATGATTGTCTTTTTCTCTAGGCTGGCCCTGATCCATTGGCAAACGCTTGACAGAACTCCTTTCCTTGCTTGTGCCTCTAAGAGAGAAGTTGTTGTGACGTTATTAAATGTCCCTTCTATATCTATAAATGTGGCCATGGCTATATCTTGCCTTTTATTGACTTTATGATGAGCATGTTTAGGTCGTCCAGGGCCGAGTCCGTTGATATTCCCGGTTGGTATGCCTGTTGTTGAGGGAATCTATCCCAGTATCTCGTCCCTTATGTGCCTATCTGTCAATAATTTCATTGTTTTTAGCAAGAGTGAAGATATGCTGAAAGGTCTGTATGGCTTTGGCATTAGATCAGCTATTCTGCCCACCTTGGGCATGTAGATTGCCCTTATGCTTTGCCATGATTTTGGTATATATCCCCATACGAGGCAGGCTCTGAAGAGTTTTGCAGGTGCGGCACCAGTTCCTCTATGCCCTTTTGTAACAGAATGGGATAAATCCCATCCGGTTCGGCAGACTTGTTCGGTTTAGAACAATAAGAAACCGAAAATAATTCCAAGAAACCAACCATAAATAATCCAGAAAATAAAGGTCACTCAACACTAATTGTTGCTAATAAATCGGAGATAAATATATGGTTCTCAAAAAGAACAAATGAATTAAAAAAAAACTTCGAAAAACTAAAGTCAAAAATACACCTGAACGTGAACGAACAGTGAAGGTAACAAAATACAGTTATCACAATTACAAGAAGCACTAAAAAATACAAACGCGGTAAATATGAAAACAACAAAGCGCATCACGAAAATTGGCGACCTGCTTCAAACAGAAGGAAAAATACGGAAGACACATCCTACATACTAAAGCATACGAGTACTCTGTTCAAATATATAATTCTTTGTGGGGACTTAAATATAAACATGTTAAAAAATACTGTCGAATCGAAAGTTTTAAATGATATTCTAAAATCTTTCAATTTAATAAATAAAATGAACGAATCAACAAGGATTCAAGTGTTGGAAAACAGAATGTGTACATCGCAAATCAACTATTTAGTTCCAAATTTTAGTTCTGATTATGTAACATGCTACAATGTAAATTTTAATCTTTCACCACTTTGCACAAATCATGAATATAAATACCAATTTATTAGATGACCATAAAAGCAATGAAAAGACAACATTAAGGAAGATAAATGCAAATAGTATAAACGAATTAAAATTTCCTCTTAATAAGGTAAACTGGAGTCAAATTGAAACAAACAACGTGGACTCGGCGTTTTCTAAATGTATTTGATTTGATTTGTTTATTGACGATAAATACCATAGTACATACATAATACATTAGTGAATATTGAAGAATTTGAACACTACTGGTTAAGAAGCTGCGGCGGTAAGGAGGGGTCCTGTCGCGGTATAAGACCCAGCGGGCTGGTCCTTGCCTATCCGCCCGCGGCTTCAGGGATTCCTTTCGAATCCAGTACCGACCGTGCGTGGTGAAGAACCACACCCTTCACGAGGTGCCCCTCTTTACGAACTAAACACGGCGGATCTAGACCAGAGAAGGTTGAACCAAAAATCCTACCTAGTGAATGTGGCCGGCACAAGGTAGTTTCCGATTCAATGTTCACACTGATACGCTATGGTCACCCACGTGTTTGTGCCGTGCGTGGCGACCCGTGTCGGGGGATGAAGGAATCCTGTCCTGGTGTACTGAGCTGCTCTGCGAGCAGCAACACGTCGCTTTGGTCCGGAATTCTCTTAGACGGGGGGTAGAGACTAACCCACCTCTATCAAGGTTCCTAGGAACAACGGCTGAGTCGTCCCGTCAGAGGGCCGGCAGGGTGAGCTCCTTTGGTGGGATGGGGCACGCAGGCGCAACGAACAGGTTCTCCTGTCTGGATGCGTCTAGTGTGCAACTCACTTCAGGGAGCTATATCCCTTTGGTAGCACTGGCGTTCGCAGCGCGACGTCCCCATCTTGAGGGCTCCATGGTGGGTGGGGAACCAGGAGGGATGAACAAATATCTAACCATTATGAACAAAATACTCAAAAAACCCAATCCTCATGACGAGGGCTCACCAGGGGAGACCACCACGTTGGCGCACCCAGCTTCGGCAGGGACACAACAGGAGGGCTCCTCGCAGGCGGGCCCAAGTCATCTTTCTGGGGCATCCTCGGATGCACCAAATAAAATCTCTAGGGTTACTGCCACAGGAGCTACCAGTGACGCTGATGGCAAATGGCAGTACCCAAAAAAGAAGAAAAACCGCAATGGTGCGGAAATACGTAGGCGTAGGAAGGCTCGTCTGGCAGAAGAGGCAGTAAAGGCCAGTACGAGCCACTCGAAAGAGAAGAAACCTGCGCCAGAGAAAAACAAAAGGCCGAGACTCGAGGGATCGTCTGGAACTCCCCCTGGGAACAGGAAGAGGGCAAAGACGAACCCAGGGAAATCGACGAAAATCCCCACTAAGAAACCGAAGAAATCTTACAAGCAGGCGACAAGTAGCCACCTGAGGGTTGCTCTGATTGACCCAGCCAATCCTCTAGGGAAGATCTCAGAGGAAGTGGCAGGAAAAGTCAAAGCGGGCCTCTGGAGAAGCTTGGACGAGCACATCCAGAGTGGGAGCGAGACCATCCCACTCTTCAGTGCTGTACACTTGGCGGGGGAAATTCTTAGGGTCACCTGCGACGATGAGGCAACTCTAGAGTGGCTGAAGGCCAAGGATCCTCGCGATAGTTAGTGTTGACCAGCTGCCGACACTAACCAAGACCACGATCTGGATTCCCGGCAAACCTGAGGAGGCTGGGCTTCCTAAGTAAAGGTATTAATGTGGAAAGGTGATTCATCTTTCTAACAAAACCACAGGAGAAACCGGAAGGATTTCTCCTGGTGATGTGTGTAGATAAGGCGGACGCTGAGGCCATCGAAAAGAAGGGGATGAAGCTGAAATAGATGTTCAACGACATCCCTGTAAAAATGAAGAAAGGACTCACAGACACGTGTGAGCCCGAGTCTTCAATGAAGGTCGAGGTAGCCCAGGGATCGGTGACTAACCCAGAAGCAGCGGTCGGGACCGCTACGTAACTGTAGCGGATACCACCCCAAAAACTGAGACGAACAGCCTTCACCATCTAAACCGACAATAAAAGAAAAAGGTAAAGAGAAGGTAAGGAAAAACGTAATACCCACAGAGGTAATTCAATGCAACCTGCACCATTGCAAAGCTGCGACGGCCACCTTAGGCCGAGAGCTTGATATGGTGCAGGATTGCATTGCTTTGATCCAAGAACCCTGGGTTTTAAAAAACAGGGTTCATGGACTAAATAAACCAGGCAATGATCTGTTTTATATATCGGCAGGTAAAACACCAAGGGCCGCCATATGCTACCCTAACAAATACAACCCCATCTTCATGCAGCCCCTATCTACCGAGGACCTTGTGATTGCTCGGGTAAGGATATGCTTGAAAGATGAGGTAAACTATCTGACACTAGTATCAGCATACCTTCCACAAGAAGCTTCCAACTCACCCCCAACTCCGGAGCTGGAAGCGTTGGTGGTGCACTGTGAGAAGGCAGGCATACCCCTCTTAGTGGGGTGTGACTCCAACTCACACCACCAGGTATGGGGATGCCAAGAAAACAACAGCAGGGGTAAGTTGTTGCATGACTTTAACTAAGTAGGAACTTAGATATAGTAAATAGAGGTAACGAACCGACCTTTGTAAGCTCCCGTTACCAAAGTTGTATTGACCTCACGCTTGCTAGTACTCACATTACAAGGTATGTAGAGAACTGGAAAAATTCCAAATTACATTAAGAGGCTCAAACACTACCCAGTACAGGGATCCAAGACTGACAAAGAGGGAAATTTTCAAAACGACCCTCACTAAGATCTTCAAAACTAGGTATCTAGGTAAAGAGCCAATAAAAGATATACCCGAACTGGAGAATATAACTAACGCTCTTTAGAAGGGAATCATATCAGCGTACAAGAAAGCGTGCCCTCTAAAAACTAGAACAGACGAGGGACCCAAAAATGGGAGGTGGTGCGGAGAACTAGAGGCGCTGAAAAAACAAGCAAGAATGGCACACAACAGAGCCATGAATATGCAGAACGAGTCCGAATGAAACAAATATAAAATAGTACAACATGACTATAAAAAACTGGTAAGACAAAGGAAGAGAGAGGCCTGGAGGCTATTCTGCTCCAAAGTAGAACATGTCTCGGAAACAGCACGTTTAAAACCGGCCCTCTCCAGAAACCCCTTACTAAAACTCACTAGCCTTAAAAGGGAGGACGGCTCTTATACGGACTCACCTGAAAATACAGGCAAACTCTTATTGAGGACCCATTTCCCGGGCTGTACCTTTAACCAGGAGTGAAGCCCTACGGATACCTCCACAGAGTCCCGAACCAAACCGGATTGGGACCTCCATCGGGCTCCATCGTTACCAGGGAAAAGGTAGACCGGGCAATGAGAAGTTTCTCATCATACAAATCCCCAGGGTTGGACGGGATTTACCCGGCTCTAATACAGTGGGGCAAGGATGTTATCCTAGACACCCTCGTAGGCGTGTACAGGGGGTGTATTGCCATCAGCTACACACCCTATGCATAGAGGGAAACTAAAGTAATCTTCATACCAAAACCAGGACGCTTGGACTACACACAGCGAAAGCATACCGACCAATAAGCCTCACATCTTTTTTATTAAAGGTACTTGAGAGGCTCTGCGATCGATACATTAGGGAAACAGCCTTAGTGAAACACCCTTTACATCCCAATCAACACGCATACTGTGAAGGCAATTCAACGGATTCGGCTCTGCACACCGTGGTGAGCAGAATTGGTCGATCCTTCGAGCAAAAAACCTTCACACTGGCGACTTTTATGGACATTGAAGGAGCCTTTGATAAGACCTCCTTCCCAAAGATAACAGCGGGACTTCGACGCAGGGGAGTTCCGGTGGCTCTAAGCCAGTGGATTTCCAACATGTTGCAATGGAGGACAGCCAAGATTTCAGTAGGCGAAACGAAACTTGTATGCCGGGTCGCAAAAGGTTGCCCACAGGGAGGAGTGCTGTCTCCCCTACTATGGAATCTAGTCGTAGACGAGCTACTTGAGGCACTGAATAAACCGGGCTTCTACACAGTAGGATAGGCCCTTACCAGGGTTTATCCGTAAATCCGACTAAAACGAAACTGGTACTGTTCACAAGGAGAAGGAAGATTAAAGATTTCAAACCACCAAGCTTTCGGGGCGAAGAACTCACCCTGAAAGAGGAAGTCAAATATTTGGGCATTCTTCTAGACAAAAAACTAAACTGGAATGCCCACCTGACGGAGAGATCTAAGAAAGCATGCATAGCCCTCTGGCAATGCAGACGTGCTGTAGGGAAAACATGAGGACTATCTCCAAATGTAACCCTATGGATCTACACAGCCATAGTGCGGCCAATGTTGGCATATGCATCATTAATATGGTGGCCAAAAAGGACCAGGCAAGGCTCCTAGACCACGTTCAACGTAGTGCCCTTTTTAGCGCGACAGGAGCCATGAGAACAACACCAACAGCGACTTTAGAAGCCCTGCTGCACCTGTCACCCTTGGACATATTTATCAGAGAACAGGCAGCAACGGCGGCAATAAGGCTTCGAGCAACAAAGACATGGCTTGTAAGCAACGGAGGAGGTGAACACCACATAATCTTAGAGGATCTAAGGAAAAGTAATCCCGAGATTATGATGCCGGTGGACAACATCCCTCGAAAATAAATTTTCAACAGGAAGCTTCAAATAGACCTGAGATTCGAAAACTCAGGAATAGGGAGCAAGCACAAAGACATTTACATATACACTGATGGGTCGTCAACAAAAACAGGGGCTGGTATAGGAATTTTCTGCAAAAACCTATCCCTAAAAAACATCTGAGCACACCAACAATGGTGGAACTCGTGGGTATACTATATGCAGCAAAAGCAATCTCTGACAAGAAGATTTAGGGTAAAAATATACACATTATAACAGATAGCAGATCGGCAATCTTGTCCATTGCCAACTGCAAAATAACCTCAGCATTAACGTTGAAATGCTGCGAAGCCCTGGAAGAAGTGGCTCGCGACAACGAGATAACTCTATGCTGGGTAAAAGGACACAACAACAGCAGAGGGAACATAATAGCAGATGGTTTGGCGAGGAAGGCATCCGGACAAACGGTAAGCGGACCGAATCCCTCCCTGCTGACCTCTCTGCTGGATCTGAGTACCCTACTGAAAACTGCATCAATCAGATGCCATAAGGAGCGATGGGACAACACATCTGGCTGTAGAGTCTCAAAAAGTTTCATTGCAATGAACAGCAAAACGGCAAGATACTGTATGCAACTGTCCAGAGATAACCTACGGAAGGTGGTAGAGCTTCTTACAGGACACTGCAATTTACGATCACACCTGTACAAACTGGGACTACAATCTAGTCCTATCTGCAGAGGATGTGAAGCAGAAGAGGAAACCGCGGAGCATGTACTGCTAGACTGCCCCGTGTTATCCAACCTACGTAAATCCACGATGGAAGAGGGATGTCTAAATCCATCAGACATCCTCAGAGTCCCTCTTGTTGCAGTCCTGGCATTTGCCAATGCCTTGGGTTGGCTTGATCGTGGCAAGGAATGAGGACTCAGATGGAAGGACGCACAAAGGGCCTATTGGGGCCTACGTGCGGCGGAACTCTCTGCCCTCCCATCGATTTAAACCAACAAAGAGTGAAAGTTGGGTAACAACAGAAATACAAAATTCAAGCAAAAACTTAAAAAATCTATTCGAACTTAATAACAAAATATAAATCAGCAGAAATGGATACAAGGTATCAAAATGAAAAAAAACGCCATAAAGTCCTGAAAGATCAAACAAAAAGAATATTTCGGACAAGAAATATCAAGAGCGGACAATATACCAAAAAAAATATGGTCCATGATTAACAGCCAGTTAGGCAATGATACACAGTAAAAAAAAAGAAATCACGATAATTACTGACGGTATTGAGAGAAGCGACGTGGGTGAAATTGCAGAAGCTTTTGAGATGTATTTCTGAAATATTACAGATAAAAAAATTAATACACCCTTTGGAGATAATTTATCTACTAGTTGTACAACATCAAAAAACAGTAGCCACACAATGTTTATCAAACCGGTGAGTTCAGATGATATAGTAAAAATATTAACTTCACTCAAAAATAAGGCAAGTTATGGTCAGGATGGAATATCAACGAAAGTCTTAAAAAGTGTAAAATACGAAATTGCTGAACCCCTCGCATACTTAGTTAATTTATCCATACAAACAGGTGAATTTCTCAGTAATTTGAAGATTTCTAAAATAATACCTATACCGGGTGTCTCAGACCACCCGTACTAGCCTTTTATTTCGACAACGCTTGGGCGATTGTGACTGGGACAAAATTTTGTATTACCAAAGTGAACCCAAGGAATCCACTGATGAATTTATTTTTTACCGGAATAATCCGGAAGTATCCGGAACCGGAAGTAAGTTTAAAATTTCGAATGGCAACCGAGGTCGAGTATAGTATTAATAGATAGATCTTTTTAAAAGAAACAACTTTTATTAAAACGTTTTTTAATATTTTGCATATTTATAAAAATAAACGAAAAAAACTAAATTGAAAATTGGTTACCCATTCAACATTCATTTTCCTCAAGTAGGCTTTGCTTTTTTGTTATGTCAAAATAATTGACGTTCGTGAATATTTGAAGTAAAATAAATTATTATTATCAAAGTATTGAATGTGTCAACATGGTTTTTACAAAACAAAGTTTGGGGAATGCGGCCAAAACTATCATGCTGCTGAGTGAATTTATGCTGAGCGATACACTCAATTGATGTTTGTAAAACCATGTTGACACATTCAATACTTTGATAATAATAATTTATTTTACTTTAAATATTCACGAACGTCAATTATTTTGACATAACAAAAAAGCAAAGCCTACTTGTGGAAATTGAGTGTTAAATGGGTAACTAATTTTCAATTTAGTTTTTTTCGTTTATTTTTGTAAATATGGAAAATAATAAAAACACATTTTAATAAAAGTTGTTTCTTTTAAGAATTTATGTTGCCATTTGAAAGTTTAAAGTTACTTCCGGTTCCGGGTACTTCCGGCTAATTCCGGTAAAAAATAAATTCATCAGTAGATTCCTTGGGTTCACTTTGGTAATAAAAAATTTTGTCCCAGTCACATTTGACCAAGCGTTGTCGAAATAAAAGGCTGGTACGGGTGGTCTGAGACACCCGGTATATAAAACTGGTGATGAAAGTATTATGGACAATTATCGCCCAGTATCAGTGCCGAACTCTTTTCCAAAAGTACTTGAGTAATGTATTGTGGATCAGCTCTGGAATTTTATCAACAAATTGAAACTAATACAGGACAATCAGCATGGGTTCATCGTTGTGAAATCAACCGAAACTGCAGCAGTTGACCTTATGGGAGTGGTTAGCAGGAACGTGGATTCCGGAATGTTCGTGGCAGCATTATTTTTTGACTTATCACGTGCGTTCGACACAATAGAGGTAAACTTTGTGCGCGAAAAGTTGTGGGCATTGGGTGTACGTGGTGTAGTTTTAAATTTAATTCTGTCATTTCTAACAAACAGACGAATGTATGTTCAAGTTAAGAACCAAAATTCAAACACTTTCGACGCAAACAAAGGTGTAGCACAGGGATCAACTTTAGGACCATTGTTGTTTTTGCTATTTATAAATGATTTGGTACATTTTATCAGTAAGGGACATGTAATAAATTTTGCAGATGATACTACAGTTATTGTGTCAGCAAATTCCCAATGTGAATTAGCGGATTTAATAAAAGAAACCACTCAAGAAATGCTGTCTTGGTGTAATAAAAATAACTAATTATTAAATAAAAATAAAACTGTTGTTTTACAATTTTACAACAGAAAATCTGCAGATTGCATAATTAGTACTGCTAACACAAAATTTCTTGGTCTTTTTGTGGATCAAACTCTGTTGTGGAATAGCCAAATTGATAGTATTTGCTCGAAATTAAACAGAGCTTATTATGCCATCTTGAAGTTAAAAAATTGTCCAAATCGAAAATCGCTCCTAAATATATAACTTACTACGCTTTAGCGTATCCGCATTTGTCATATGGCGTGTTGGTATGGGGGAGAGCAAATGTAAACAGAATTGTTATTGCTCAGAAAAGAATATTAATACTAATATTTGATATTAAACGACAAGAAACATGCCGAAATATATTTAAGGAAAATAATATTCTTACGCTTACCAACATTTACATATACAAATGTGTGATATATGTTTTCAATAATACAACTAAATTTGATAAGAATGGTGATAATCATCAGTACCATACAAGATTTAAAAATATGTTACGAAAAACGCCTCATATTACCACTTTTTATGAAAAATCTGCTAAATATTCTTGTATTGTAGTGTATAACAAATTGCCTCGTTATATCACTGATTGCGCGAACTTAAATCAACTGAAAACTCAAACAAGAAAGTATTTAATTCAATAATGTTACTATTCTTATCAAGAATTTATTAATGATAGATACATTTGGAAATTTAGCCTCATTTATATATCTTTATATTAAAATTATTCAAATTGTAAACAAGAACCTTTTAATCTGTTGACAAATGTCGTGTTAATCGATTTTTATTTAAATTAAAATTCATCTAATTTTTATTTATGACGCTTACATCCATGCTAGATATATGTATCTATTATAAATATGTATGTATAATTATTATCAGTGGCAATACGTAAATTAAGACTATTATCATATTATTATTATTACTACAACAGCAAGACTGTCAGCCACTCCCACATCAATATGGAACTTTTTAGGGAGAGCAAGTGCTCATACATCAATAGCAGACGTTGAGTCTCGTATAAGAGTTAATATATGACCGACTGGTTACTTACAACTAACACAAGTTAAAATAAAAAATGTACATTAACGTTCTTAAAAAATGTAATTGAAAAACAATTCGAAGTTTAATTTAAAGATTTACTCCAGTGCCTAGAGTATTTAAAATTACAATACTATTATTTTTTCGCAGAACTCAAAATAACCAATACATACATAAATACTATAAATAATTCTCCAGATCTAAATGTATATACTAAGATAAAACTAATAAACTAGACTAACCTACATTGTCATTCTTCTTGGATTATGAACTATAAGAAGAACTAAAAATATCGGACCTATTATTTTTATTAAATAAGTTGGTATAACACCTAAGTTGACTAATAGAGTTGTTACAGCTGAAATTAGACGCAAAAGTTTACTCCCGAAATAATGGTTTATATTATATTGCCCTAAAAAAATTATGTTTAATCGTCACTAATGTTTTTTTTATTCATTGAGGTATAAAGTGACCAGATAACAGAAACATATTCCAGGTGACAGCGTACCAAGGCGAAATATAAAGTTTTAATTCAATGCACATTTGATGTTTTTCAATACCCCATGGAAAGCTTCATATTCTTAATGCCTTACCACAAATGTTTGTTATACAGGGTGAGTTTTTTTCGATGTTCTCTATGGGGATCTCGGAAACTATAAGAGATAGAGAAACGGTTAAATGGGGAAAGAAGTGTAGATTTACGAGACGAATAAAATTCCACTTTCAAAGTTTTCAAAAAAGTCAAGGGTAACTAGATATTTTGAAAAAAGTAAAAAGTGTCAATTTTTTCAAATCAATATATCTCGGTTATTATAACAGATAGAAAAAAAACTATAAAGGACAGAGTTTTAGATAATTTTATGCAGATTAATAAAAAATAACCAGAAAATTTTTATCGCCATTATTTTCCGAGATATGACGCAAACTTACATTTTTTTAAATGGAAACCATAGTTGGCTATAGTATCATTCAAAAGGTAATTTTTTTCTAGATAATCCAATATGACATACGACATAGTTATTTCTAAAAATGAATGAGTTATAGTCATTTTAAATGTTATTATAAATAAAAAATGGGTAGCCATGAAAAAGATGAAAGTAAAACAATTGCAGTTGTTTATAATAATAGCAATATTGTAGTTATGTAGCCATGAAAAACCAGCATAAGAATAATAATTTTGTAATTATGAAATGGCCTTCTGTATGTGGTATAAACCCATTTGTCAAGAGGATAATACGTTTCTTACAAAAG
This sequence comes from Ontholestes murinus, assembly GCA_963969525.1. Taxonomy (NCBI): domain Eukaryota; kingdom Metazoa; phylum Arthropoda; class Insecta; order Coleoptera; family Staphylinidae; genus Ontholestes; species Ontholestes murinus. Next base: position 52,458,038 of record OZ018394.1, on the reverse strand, counting down.
TATTATGAACAGATGAATCGCGATTCACTAATTGTGGTATTTTTAATCGCCACAATGAACATAGATGAACTTAAGAGAATCCACGAGTTTCACAGAGAAAACTACAAATTAAATTTGGGTTTAATCCATGGTGTGTTTGGATTAATAATTCTCGGTCCATATATTTTTGAAAGCTCACTAAGTGAAACTGATTACTTTCATTTTCTTTAGAAAACATTTGAAGATACGCTCGATTGTTTAAATTTATCATTACAAGCAAGATTAAAATGGTTCCCATATGACGGTGCTCCACCTAATAACATGTTGGCTTTACAAATTATTTAAATGATGCTTTTCCTAACTATAAGTGGGAAGAAATAAACCAATCCCAGGGCCACCTAGATCTCCCGATCTGCGCGTTTTAGAATTTTTTCTGTGGGGTTATGTAAAAAACAAAGTATACGAAAAATCATATCAATCTGTGGAGGATCATAAACTAGTTGTTATTGAAACATTTAATTCAATTTACATGAGAATAGTTAAAAAGCCATAAATTCAATTTTAAAAAGATATAATCTATGTCATAATAGTATTAATAGTGGACTCTTTGACCATATTTTTTTAATATTAAAATTTCTCTCCCATTGATATATTGATAATTACAGAATTACTTTATGCGGTTGTTTCATTTTGATTTATCTATGTAAAACTAATAATTACAATATTGCTATTATTATAAACAACTGCAATTGTTTTACTTTCATCTTTTTCATGGCTACCCATTTTTTATTTATAATAAAATTTAAAATGACTATAACTCATTCAATTTTAGAAATAACTATGTCATATGCCATATTGGATTAAAGAGAAAAAAATTACCTTTTAAATGAGGTCACAGCCAACTATGGTTTCCATTTAAAAAAATGTAAGTTTGCGTCATATCTCGGAAAATAATGGCGATAAAAATTTTCTGATTATTTTTTATTAATCTGCAAAAATTATCTAAAACTTTGTTCTTTACATTTTTTTTGTATCTGTTATAATAACCGAGATAGATTGATTTGAAAAACTTGACACTTTTTACTTTTTTCAAAATATCTAGTTACCCTTGACTTTTTTGAAAACTTTGAAAGTGGAATTTTATTCGTCTCGTAAATCTACACTTCTTTCCCCATTTAACTGTTTCTCTATCTCTTATAGTTTCCGAGATCCCCATAGAGAACATCGAAAAAAACTCATCCTGTATGTAAATTAAATATCAGTTTCTGATCGAACAATACCCCTAGATCACATACCACGTGCTTCTCGTTACTAAACATCAAAAACAAAATAGGGCCGCAATAAGATGCCTGAGTTACCCCAAAACTTAATTTATTGTTTCTGTAAAATTGTTATGACGTACCTTTTGAATACGATTTTGTAGGAAAGATTGCATCCAAGATAATGTTAACTTATTAAAACCTAAGGCAACCAGTTTGCTTAATAGGATGAAATGATACACTCTATCAAACCTCTTGGAGAAATCAGTGTAGATTGATTCATAGATATTATGCAATCGATATAGGATGAAACATAAAACAAAATACAGTAGCGTAAAAATATAATACCCCAGAAATAATTAAATATAAAAGTATATTAAACTGTTTAACCATAATAAAACCATTTATATATGATATTTCTAAACCTGCATACATTTAAATTTTAATTTTATTATATTTTTGCTGGTCCATAAATTTACTAATTAAAGGTTAATTAAACAACAAAAATTAAAAAAAAAAAGTTTTACTATGGGTATTTTTCCATAAATTACTCTATTTCTCAACTTTTATATTCAGAAAATAATCTCCTTGCGTATGAATAAAAAATATAATATACAGAAGAACTTAAAAGAGAAGTTGATTGATTTTTGCCGAAAACTGAATGATTTAATTTGATATTTTATATATTTAAATCTGATCAAAATTAAGCGAAATGCAGCACCAAATAATTTTCGTCAGTCACCCGGTATATTTAAAGTTCGTGCTACAAATAGCACAATTATCCAAGCAACACGGTTATTTTTATGTTTTATTTTTGATAATGTCTATTGATTTCAACACCCAAAGTAATAATGCATAGAAATATCTCTAGGGCCACGTTGAAATGTTTATGAAATATTAATGTAATGCAGAAAGCGTGATTAAAATTTATTCCGGCACCATTATCGTCAAAATCTGACAAGCGTTTAATAAATGAACGAGCTGTCCGCGCTGAAATGAGCCGTTTCAATGCAAATGAGGGGCGGCTAGAAAAGTGGGTGTTGCCAACAAAACAGTTTAAAAAATAACCGTGTAGATTACAATCGAACAGTAATTGGATTTTACGTATGTACTATATGCATTGTCTTATCAATTCCTTTCGTTTCCAAAACGTCAATAATAAATTTAATTACTTACTACTTTCCGTTTTTAATAAATTAATACAATATTGATACTGATAATAGTAATAAAATAATATAAATATAGAATATAATAAAATACAGGGTCATTGTTTATATGTACACTGCGGGCATAAAACTAGTGTCAATCCGTTAATTTAGAAATTTTTAAACACTTGGCTTGGACAATACCGGATTGCAATCACGTATTTTCTCGAATGAATCGCGATTCTGTCTTACGGGCTTAGATAGACATGTAAGAATATGGCGACGACAAGGCGAGATAGAGATATGCACAAGCGTGTATTGCCGAGCGACTTCAATTTGGTGGAGGATCAGTTATGGCATGGGGAGACATATATTTTGACACTCGCATGGAGTTATTCTTTATCGAGAATGGGACGTTGCCTGCGCATAGGTATCTGACAGAGGTTCTAGAAGACCATGTTTTACAGTTCGTGGTTTATGTTTAAGTTTATGTTTACGTTTATTACTCTTTAGCTTCCTTTCCAAAAAAAATAAATATGAATATTCACAAATATATAACAAAACGTACACAAATTTTGGATGGATGAAGCTGGGCGGAGTTCATGCAGCTGCGACGTTCTTCCACTCTAACCCTTGTTTTTATCCATGAAGCTGAGGGTGCAAATATCCTCTTGGAAAATGGTTACGGAAACATGTGCCGACTCCCAGAAATTCTAGAGAGCTTCACGACCTATTGGTGCAGGAATGGGACAAAATGCTTGTAAAATATTACAATTGTTATAAGCAACATGACATTTTTATATAAATTCCATAGTTGCAGTGGTAGACCTAAAGACATAATAGGTGAACGATAAAATATTTGAACCATTATTATAATACCAAATTTGACATTGCAATAGATCTTCAAAAGATTTGAAAATTGCAGACAAGATAGACACGCGCCACTTCTGTATGTAAGCCTTAATTAAAAACAAACACTTTTCCTTGTCAGGTTCCTAAATTAAATTAGTTGGTAATTAATTATTTCTGGCTGATTATGTTAGCATGAAATATTATGCAGTTTCGTCATTCGTTAAGTCTGCTTGAAATATATTTTTGTTTTCTTTTGAATTTACGATCTAGGGGAAGTAACAGCAATAACAGATTTGCTTCTGATATATTGTGCTGATCTAGATTCGTTTTTGTTACTCTATTTTCTGTAATATTACATTTATACTTATTATTGTTTTTTTAAACTTGTATTTAATTTGAGTTACAAATAAACAGATTTATTATTATTATTATTATGTATCCGCCTCATCAATTCAATATTTTAAGGTTTTATAACTTTTTGTATTAAGAAATTATTTTAATTTTGTTGTTACTATTATTGGTAGTTAATATGAGCAAGCCTCAATAAGACGATCGTCTGAAATATAGAAATCATGTGTTTTAAATTTTAAATATGCTTTACTTTCACTATCAAGTATTCTGTTAAAAATGCTGCAATTACAGTTGGGTTTAAAATTCCTAACATTTCGGATTTTAACTTAACTCAACAAAACAAGTTAATTAAGATAAAATGATGGTGGTGAATAAAAAGGTATTTTGTGTGAGTTGTAAGGAAGTGAAAGGATGAAAATTAAAGTGGTAAGAGAAATATGTTTAAGTATGGTGGAATATATGGAGCAAAATTTTGTTGTTCATAATGGTTTCAAAAATGTTACCCAAGACTGGAATCAGAGTAATTGGGTTAACTTAATACATCTGATGAGTTTTTTTTTCCAAATTTGGTAATATATTTATAGATATAGTTAAGGTAGTATTTACAGATAGCTCTAGAAACGTTGTCATAACCGGTACGATGATTTTAGGTAGGCATATTAGCATATTCCTTCTCTTTTATATCATCATATCGAGTATATGGGATGAGTTTGGTTTTAAATTTCACATCAAGTACTAAATATTTCTATAGATAACTGATAATAAATGCAGTGCTAGTATGTTAATTTGTCAAAACACTATCGATTAACGGTCTTTCTGCCTAGTCTTGTCATATTGCGTCAGTCATTAATGCGTAAATTAAACGATTAAATAAATTCATAAATGGTAGAATATGGAATGTTTAAGTAAGGCATCCAAGACTTTCTTCAATGGGAATAACTAATATACTATTATAGATGAACTGGTTGTGTAAAAGATTAGGAGAATGGCGAAGTTTTTTTAAAGTACAAATTTGTTAATGTTCTCTTACTTGAATGTTGCGGGTGGTTGCATTATTAGAATTGAATTATAAGACACAGTCATGTTATTGGCGACAAATTGTTCCTGGTATTCTAACCTCATTTCTAGTAAATATGTCATCATTTTTATAGATTGTTTTTTTAGTTTTGATTTTGAAACTGATTTTTATTCTATAATTATGCCAAAGTACCCAACGGAAACTAAAAGAGGTACATTTTCATTTAGAAAATTATGACTTTATAAAGAGAATGATTGGTACGATGATTAGGAATTATTAACTTATGAAATTTGTGGGTATTTATTTTAATGTGCAATTTTGCAAACGAACGTTGAAAGGAGTTAATATGATTCTGCTAGGCTTTTTATTGTTTAAGAGAATATGTAGGGCAGTGTCATGTGTAAATTGCAAAAGATATTCAGAAGGGTTAAATTATAGAAGATTGGGGAAATGGATGTAAAAGGAAAAGAGAAAGAACTATTTATTCTAGCTTTTGGGGATTTATTTGAGTGGAATTGGCTAACCCTTCCCCTACGGCGGTAGTGGCACTCCTAAATAGGACATTCCACCGAAAAGGTGCATATTACGCTTGGATCAATCGTTATTCTTGGAAATATAATTTAAAAACTAATTGGTTTCAGGCTTGAGTCTGCAGTCGTGAGTTTTAAATTTCTAGTCCTCTGTCTAAAGTTTTTTAAACCTTAAATCTTAAATTTTTAGTTTTGGTATTTGTTTCATCAATGTTTAATCTTCAGTCTTTAATTTTTAGTAACTTTAAAGTTTTTGCTGAGTGTTAATTTTTTTAAATTTTTGATCTTGAACCTTAACTCTTATTAGTTAAAATTTATTCTAAGTAATAATAAATAATAAAAAATGGCTTAATTCCTTAGTCCTAAGTATGAATTCTTCAGTTTTTAATTTTTAGTCTGAAAACTTTATTCTATACTCGTGAGTTTTTAGTTTTACTCTTTATAGTTGAAATTTGGTTTTTAGGTTTTAAATCTTCACGGATAAATTTAAAATTTTCAGTTTACTCTTTAAACTTTGGTCCTAATCTTCAATCTTCATACTTGAGTGCTAAGTTATTCCTATTTTATTTTTTCCTTCGTGAATCTTTGCTATTTTTTTAATATTTTCTAAAAAACAAGAAATGAATTAGTTCATTTTTTCACTTTAATCTTTAGTTTAAGTCTTTAATCTTTAGTTTTCAAATATCAATTTTTAGACCTAGATCTTGACCTTTGAGTATTAACGTATTGCTCTTTAATTTTGGAAATTTACTCTTCTTTCTTAAATTTTAAATTTTCATATATAAACTTTTACACTTTAATCTTTATTATTATCCTTCAATTTTGACAATTGATTGTTGAGTTTATTTGTTTATGTCATGAATCTTTACTATACTAAGTGACATAGAAATCCGAACATTCAGTATAAATCATTTTATTTTGATGGCATTTTATATTTAGGTTTATCTTAGTAAAAAGAAGAAACAAATATAATTCAGCAATATCAGATAAAGTTTTCGTTTTTGTATTAAACTTGTAACGATCTTAATTTTACTGAGTAAGATTTTAAGTTTGTCTTGTTATCTTTAAAAATGCCTAAAGTGCAACTTTCTACGTTTGATAGCGGATAGTTGGGCTTAGAGAGGCTCGATTTTCTTTCCGAGAAATTAAGGACAGGGTGTAGAGAAGTTTAGATGTTGTCCCATGTCCGACAACAAGGGGATGGAACACGCAGGGCTAGAGGTATAAGACCACATCAAAGAATCACAGAGCGTACTGATCGGAGTTTGAGACTATTGACTTTTAGAGATCGTTTCTCCGTCATCAGGTGCATTATAAACCAGTACTATGAAGAGCATGGAAGACCAATTGGAATACGAACAGTTTACCGTCGGATTCGCACTTTTGGCGTTTTTTCATTCTGGCCTGGCAGAAAGACCATGGGTCGATAGCCGTAATAAAAATCAATTATGATTATAATGTACATAACGAATGTATTCAATTATCAATAAAGATGTTTGTCTCTCTCTCATTCTGGCCGCATTAAGCGCTTTATTTCAACGAAATCGTTTCGAGTGGTATAGAGAGGTTGATGTGGGACCAGGAATGGACTGTAATTGTGTTTAGTGGCGAATCTAGATTCTGTTTAGGGAGAAAAAAGAAATCCACAATTTTTTTTATCGAAAACCACGTTCATCACACTGTTAATTTATTATGCTATTACTTATGGCTCTAAGTCACCTCTAGTCTTCGTAAGAGGCAACATTACCGCACAGCGTTACAGCGAAGAAATTTTGGAACCTCATCTGTTACCCTATCTTCAAACATTGCCAAATACAACTTTTTAGCAGGATAATGCTCGCCCATAGATTGCAAAATCACTACTTTGAGCACGCTGAAAATAAGTTGTTTCTCTGGCAACCGAGGTCACCAAATTTACCTCCTGGGATATCATGAGCCGAAGACTCCTTAATTTACAGCATCCCCCTTAAACTCTAAAAGTACTTCGAAATGGGTTAGTAATTGCTTGGAATGAGATACCATAGGACGACCTTATCACCTAATTAGAAGCCTACCGTGATGCATTGACTTTTTCATAAAGTTCGTTGAATTGAAAAGAAATTCTGTGCATTTGTTTACTATGTTTTCCCTTAAACTGTACAAAATATTATGAAACTAAAATGATTTATACTGGGTATTTGGATTTCTATGTATACTTAGTATATTTTTATTTTAATATTTTTGTTAACAATTAAATTAAAAAGATGGTTATATTTTAGACTTTAGTCTTTAGTTTTGAATCTTAAATCTTCAGTGTTTAATTCTTGAGGTTTTATTCATGAGTTTAATCTCAAAACTTTAGTTTTCAAATAACAATCTTTAGTTTTTACACTTAAGTACTTAGTCTTGAATCTTGATTCTTAAGAGTTAACGTTTCGCTCTATTATTTTAAATCTTTACTCTTATTCTTAATATCTGGCATTTGTCTCTAGAGGGCGACCATATGAATGTCGGACATATCCGGCGTTCATCTGCGAGTTTACATGTGGATGACGGGAATATCCGTCGTTCGGAGCGAATATGAATATGATATGGTGTAGGATTTTTAGGAGGTGTGTTTTAAAATTGATTTTTTATCTATGGTTGTGCTGATGTACTGAACAGAAACTAATGGAGGAATGCTAAATTGGGAAATTAGGACTTTATAGAGAGAATTATTGATTCGACTTGGAATTATGAGTTCAAGTGTATGGGGATTTTTTTAACCCTCATAATATCGTGTGGTCACTAAAGACCCCCTATAAGATATGTGATTAAATATCCTTTAAACGATTATTGTTAAAAAATTTAAAAAAATATAATTTTGACGTGGGGATATTTTTAAAATTATACCAACGTAGAATTATTCCAGTGCATTCTAAGCTAGCATGCACTGGATTTCCTGATTTGTTCGCATTCAGTTTTTCGGTAGTTTCCCGATTTCTCTATTTTTATTTTTTTTTAGATGGTACTTCCCCTTTCTTAACTGCGTTTATTACTTGCGTGCTTTACTCATGTGTTCTGTGATCATGGCTGGAATCAGGTCGGTTCATATATGTGCTAAAGGTGCAGAAGAAATATTACTGAGGTGGCTTAGAGAAAGTGAAAGTGATTAAGCTGAGGAAAATGGTGCTGTCGATGGTGATGATATTAGTGATAGTGATGAAGAGAATTTCATTGAAGAGCAGCCAGCCTACGATTCTTAAAATTATTCCGACGCAGAGTCTGACGTAAACGAAGAGCAGGACAGTCAACATCATAATTTTTACATGTAAGTGAGTATGTTTCCAAAAGTAACGTAACAATTTATTTTAGTTATATTGTAGATCAAAGAATAAACTAGAAAAATAGTATTTAGATACGCAAAAGGAAAAAAATGGACGACGCCCACAACGGAATGTTATTCATCAAAGGGGAGGACCTACGAGATACGCAAAGCGAAATGTGGATACAATCCGCAGTACTTTCTGCCTCTTTTCTAGAGCTAATATTGTAAATCATATCGTAAAATGGACAAATGCAGAAGGCCAACTCAAGCATGGAGATTCATGGCAAACTATAGATGATAAGGAGTTGCTACGATTTATTGGGTTGTTGATACTGGCAGGAGTTTATAAAGCTCACAATGAACGAATTACAACTTTATGGAATCTTGAAGATGGAGCCCTATTTTCAACCTAACTATGAGTAGAAAGAGGTTTATAATAATATATCAGTGTCTGCGTTTTGATAATGCTGAAGCTAGACGAAGATATCGAGATTCAGATAAAATGTCACCAATCCGAACATTTTTTGAATTTTGGTTACCTACACTTCAAGATGCCTATATGCCTTATGAAAATATAACAGTAGGTGCACAGCTGCTTACCTTTCGTGGTAGACATCCATTCAAGCAGTACATACAGTCTAAGCTAGGAAAGTACGGTATAAAAATTTGGCCAGTTTGTGATAGTAAAACTTCATACGTTTATAACTGCCAAGTCAAGGTAAACGTGTCATCTTAGAAATGGTTGAGGGTCTGGAAAAATCAGGTTGGAATGTGACCACAGATATTTTTTTTTTAATTTTGAAATAGCAAGAATTAGAAAAAAATAAACCAGAGCTGCGCCAAGAAATATTAAATAGCAGACCAGTATATTCAACTAAATTTGGATTCCAAAACCAAGCAATGTTGGCATCTTACTGTCCAAAAATGGAAACGGTTATATTATTATCAACTATGCATGAAGCCGGCGAAATTTGTAAAAATGAGAAGAACAAATAACTGCAGAAACAGATCCAGTAGAACCATCTAGTTCCAAGGTTCAGTCACGAGAATATAGAAAACTCAAACGAGGAAGGTGTTGAAAGTGTCCCAGAAAAGTAGACAGAAAATACTCAAATACGTGGTCATTGCTACAATCGCTTCATGTGTAGTAATCACACAATCCTCGTTTGTTCTACACATCGACCCAAAGAAATGTAAAACTTTTAAAAATACTGTACTTTTATAATAAGTTTATAAAATTTGTTAACAATTCATTGCATTCAATAGTAAAATATACCCACAAAAATTTACATTTTACCTTTACATACAATTACCAAGAGCCGGCGTTATCGCTTGCAGCCACACATACACTTTAGACAGGGAACTCCTCCGGAAGACAAAAGAGGCAAACACAATAATAGACTAAATAAACTGCCTGAACATATTGAAGAAAGAATTCGCCAACACATTTTGAGTTTTCCAAAATATAAGTCACATTATAGCAGGAAGGATAATATGCACCATTATTATCTTTCCCCACAATTAAATATTGCAAAAATGCATCAACTATATTTTAAGAAACATGAACCAGAGCAGTATCAACTCCATCTTCAAAACAAACCATACAATCCCGTGGTAAAATACGAGTACTTCAGAAAATTTTTCACTGGAAATTATAAAATATCCTTTGGAAACCCGAATTCCGACACCTGTCAAAAGTGTGATAAGTTGGAGAAGAAAATCAATGCTGCTGAGTCTGACAAAGAACTACGAACACTACAACGCGATAAAAATCTGCATATAACAAAAGCAGATACATTATATGCTGATATAAAAGATAAGACAGCATTATCAAAACGTGATCCCAATATTGAAGTTATATCTTTTGATTTTCAACAGAACCTGCCGTTACCAGTATCACCGAGTGGGGACGTGTTCTATAAAATCTATAAAATTCAGCTAAGGATATACAATTTTTGTATTCATGTTGAGTACAGGGCAAAGCTTTTTTTATGTTTATGACAAAACGTTAGGAGGCAAAGGACGAAATGAGGTAGCAAGTATCCTAATGCATTTTATGAACACATACTTGGCATCAAATATCACTGATTTGTACATTTTCTCTGACAACTGCTACTCGCAGAATAAAAACTATGTCCTCACTCAGTTTTTCTATACTCTAGTTGAAATAGCTTAACTTAATAATAATGGCGCCGAAAGCGAAAACACAACAGCTCTCTGATGAATGTGATATTGTGTGTAAATTTTGTGGTGTAAACGTAAAAAAGTACGTAACATGTGTTGACTGCAAGTGTAACTACCACGCAAACTGTATTATTAAAATATGTGGCACATTTGTGGACAGTTCATCTTATATTCACTTTGGATCAGACAACATAACCTCTGAAGATGCACAGCATGCCGGCAAGGATGTATTAATTAACCAGAAGGAACTGGAGTACTTGAAATCTCAAGTGAGTACCCTGAATAAACTCAATTTTCATCTGGAATCGCGCATTGGGGATTTAAATGATATAATTAAATTATTAAGAATTAATAATAATTCGGACATTGTGGAGCCATCTGCAAACAAAAACGAAATTTATCTCGATCAAACTGTAAATACTGTGGAAATCTGCAAAGAATCCGCGGACACAATTACAATTGCGGACAATTCGCAATTATTATTGAATGGATCGAACGCGCTAGACACTAATCGCCAGACGATTAAAAAATTTGCCAAAAAAAGGGACCATGGATTGAAATCGCCAAATCTACAAATCGAAAATAAATCTACTATTTATAAAAATACAAGAAATTCACAATCATATGTTAAACCGATTATAGGTTCAAGCAAGAGCACAAATTTTGTAAAGTCCATTAAAAAAAAAGGGTATTTACATGTATATAGAGTGCATCCAGAAACGACACCCGAAAACTTAATAAACCACTTGCAACATACTGCACCTGATATAAACTTCGACTGCAAAGAACTTCGAAAGGACAATTCAAAAATATCATTTAAGGTATCATTTCCAATTAACAAAGTAGATAAAGTCTATGATCCAGAAATTTGGCCTCAGGGAACAGCTGTTAAACGATACTACTTTCCAAGGAAAAATTTTCAGACAGCAGCCTCACCGGACCATCAACGAAGACCGGAAAGATTGGGAAATGTGACGTAAATTCGGAAAATTCAGTGAATTCGTACTGTTTTAATATTGTACATTTAAACGTGCAGTGCTTAAATAATAAAATTGAACAGGTAGAATTATTTTTAAACAATTGTGCACCTCATTTTTTCTGTGTAAGTGAACATTGGATGTCTGAAATGCAACTTGATAATTGTAACATTTATGGATATATAAAAACCTCATTCTATTGTCGTAAAAAAACATATCCATGGTGGAACAGCAGTATTTGCCAGAAAAGAAATATCTGTTAAATGCAAACAATTATCAACACCGTCGATTCAGATGCATTTTGAATCATTCGTTACTATTTTTAATTATAATAATAATAATATTTGCATTATAAGCATCTATCGACCTCCTACTGGCGACTACGAAATTTTTATAAGGGAATTAATTAAACTATTAAGCCTAGTGACACAGCAATATTCTTGGATATTTCTTAGCGGCGACTTTAATATTAATAATCGCGTAAACAATTATGAATCTAATACACTTCGCAGCGTATTTATATCATTTGATCTCTTTTCCTATAATTTAGATAAAGAGCCTACCAGAATATTTGCACGTGGGTCTCACGTTAGTGAAAGTGAAATTGATTATATATTAACAACAGTTAAAGACAAAACCTCCATAAGTATTGTTGAACCCAATATTTCTGATCACACGGCACAAATAATATACATAAATTTAAGCATCAACTTTGTGAAATTTTGCCTAGTTTCCTTACCAAAGATTATCCCAATATCAATGATATGTACCAACAGTTTAGGGAGCATTTTTCTACATGTTTTGAAAAATGCTTTCCCGTCAAAAATAAAATTAGAAATACGTCTATAAAAAAACAAATTCCATGGTATACCTCTGAATTAAGAGATCAAGCGAATAAACTTAAAGATTTAAATTGGCTACGTAAAAATATTAACACAGAGCTCTTAAATCTCGAATATAAAACTTTGAAAAAAAACTACCGCAAGAATATAATCGAAGCAAAAAAACAATATTACTCTAATTTGATAATATTGTAAAAACTACATGGAACATTGTAAACAATCAAACAAAACATTCTAAAAATAAAACAAATCAACTCGATAAAATTATAGTTAACGACTCAGAAATTACGGACGCAAAAGAAATATCGAATCAGTTTGGAGAGCACTTCTCAGCAAATGTTAATAAAATAAAAAAATATCCATTTTAATAGAAAACTATCTACTTCCTGTACTGTGGATCCTACTGATTGTGCAAATACTGCATCAATGTTTTTTGAGCCTGTCACCGAATCTGATGTTATCAAAACAATTAATGAATTAAAAAATAAACATACCACCGGCCATGATGAGGTACCAGTTATGTTAATAAAAAATGCAGCATTGAAATAGCACAAGTCCTTACCAAAATAATCAATTCATCAATAACATTGGGTCAGTTTCCGGATTACTTAAAATTATCTAAGGTAATACCAATACTAAAAAAAGGAGATCCAGCAGTTCTTGATAATTACAGACCCATTTCTCTTCTTAGCATTTTTTCAAAAATCATTGAAAAAATTGCGTGCAAAAAGGTTGTAGCTTTTATTGACAGTATAAACAAATTCAGCAGTAACCAGCACGGTTTTCGGATTAACAGATCCACAGAAACGGCTACAATAGATTTTGTTCAACATATTTATAATATGATTGATAGAAAACATAAAGTTATTGGTGCGTTCTTTGACCTATCTAGAGCATTTGATAGCCTAGATTTTGATTTTATTTTGAATAAATTAAGTGCATTAGGAATTCGGGGGCCTATAAACGACTGGTTCAAATCATATCTAAATCATAGGAAAATTACTGTTAAAGTAAAAAATGAACTATCAAACGGTTATGACGTAGTGTTAGGGTTGCCGCAGGGAATTGTAACGGGTCCACTTCTTTTTATACTCTTTATCAATGATCTGTCTAAACATCTTACTGACTCACATGTTTGTATGTACGCGGACGACACATCTATAGTTGTAAGCGGACCAGATGCAGACAGTTGTTTGCAACATTGTGTTGATTGTGTTAGTGCTCTTGATATATTACTGAAAGGTGGTTATTAGAACAGTGTTTAATTGAATCGCATCCTGGTGCAATTTTCCATATACCCCAATTATTAAAAATATACATTGGTTTGTACTATAAACTTTATCTTTAATTTATTTAAAATATAAATATTAAGCTAACCTATACCTTGGATGGGTCACGTTTGTTTACATTTTAACTGCTTATTGTGTTGCATATATTGATTAATAGATAGTAGTAGTAGTAGTAGTAGTGTTAGGCTATCGACCACGTGGTCCTTCCGCCATGTGTCATTTGTGTATTTGTGTGTGTGTAAATGAGCTTGTTACTTTAAAGGATCGCCCCCGTCACTCTAAAGCACCATTAATTGTATCCCAATGGTGAATGGTACCGGTCACCCATCCGACTACTGACCCGAATCAACGTTGCTGCACGTCAGTTCGGGGCCGTAACCGATGCGCCACCACCGGCGTGTAGATTAATAGATATTAACTCACAAATTGTCCTTTACCTCTGTTTTATTTTGTATCTTTTCCGTGGCCTACCTGTCTTGTGTTGTTAGTCACCCTGACCGGCCCCTGGGTGCTTGTGGCCTTGTTTTTTTTGTCCTGCCATATTTAAAAATCTATACCGTTAAAATGGTAATTACTTGCGATACATGTAATAAGAATTTTGGTCCCCGTACAATAGGCCTTAAATGTATCAATTGTAAAAAATGGAAACATGCAACATGTCTTAATATCCCTGATGCTAAAATTGACTATTATTTAGAAGAATCGAAAAAGGACAATGGAGACAAATGGTTATGCGATCTATGTTCATCTATAGGCGGTGCCACTCAAGCACAAAATGTATCGATAAGTTCATTGGAATCTACTATTGCCAATATTATCGAAAAACAAATTAAAATTCAATTCGAAATTTATAAGAATGAATTCATATCCTCAATAAACGCAGGAATCAATGAACTCCGAGACCGAGTTAAAGCACTAGAACAGGAAAATCAATTATTGAAGTCTAAGGATAATATTTACAAGAATACAACTGAGCTTATCTCAGAAATCGAGGAGCAAAAGAACCGATCCAGAAACGTTATTGTTTATAACCTTCCCGAATCGAAAAAAACGAATACTGCCGAGAAAATTGTAGATGATACTACCAACCTAAAAAATATGTGTAAAGGAGTAATAGATATAAATCCCATAAAAGTCATTAGAATTGGCAAAATATCAGACAAGCCCCGCCCGATAAAAGTGGTGTTCACTGATGAAGGACATGCCAAACAATTATTAATTAAAAGCAAATCTATAAAAACCGGCATTAATATAAAGTCTGATCTAACGCCGTTGCAACAGAATCATTTAAAAGCATTGAAAATAGAATTAAATAAACGCATCGAGGTTGGAGAACAGAATATCACCATTAAATATATCCGGGGAATTCCTAAAATTGTAAAAAAGGAAAACTAAATGCTTCTCAACAGACAACACACCTGAACATCTACTATCAAAATGTTAATGGATTAAATAGCAAAACCAGTGAATTATACAATAATGTATTAATCAATGATTTCGACGTTATCGCACTGACAGAAACTTGGCTAAAGGATGGTGTTTATAACAGTGAACTATTTCCTAATCAGTATTTTGTACACAGAGTTGACAGGAAAATACGTAAAGGTGGCGGCGTTTTACTTGCTATAAAAAACAATTACAAATTCCTTCCATTGTCGATTCCCTTTAATATTGAAAATATTGATATAATTGCTATGGAAGTAAATATAAGCAAAAATACTTTGATAATTATATGTCTATACATCCCTCCGCAAACTACACTTGATAATTATAACCTTTTATTTGAATCAATTGAACAAAATTTTAACCTAAATAATATTTTAATAGTAGGTGACTTTAACTTACCTTTTTACATTAATTTCATTAATCACGGAGAATATCATAACAGTATTTTACCTTTGTTAAATTTTACAAATTTAAATAATTTACTTAATCATAATTTTGTACCTAATACAAATAATAGGCTTTTAGACCTAGTTTTATCATCCTACGAAATCTGCAATGTCCAAACATCTTTATGTCACCTTGTTGAGGAAGACCAACATCATCCATCGTTATTTATCGATTTAGCAGTTTCATGTCATGAAAACATAAACTTCTTGCCACCAGAAAGTGAACATGAATACAACTTTAAAGCGGCGAATCTTCATTTCCTCTACCAAGAAATTTCACAGATAAGCTGGTCGGATATAGAATCATCATCCAACGTACATGATTGCTGTAATTTATTTTATAGTACTTTATACAATACTTTGAATAAATGGGTTCCAAAACGCATTAAACATAATCCTCAAAGGAAAACTTATCCGCCATGGTTTGATTCTGAAATTATATCATTGATAAAACGAAAGAAACACTTAATTAAATGTAAAGGACGTGAAGGCGTACATGAAGTAGAATTTAAAAACATTCGTAACATTACAAGACAAAAGATAAGACAAGCTTACCGTAAATATGTTAACGGTATTGAAGATAATATCGTCAGGAACCCTGAAAAATTTTGGACCTACGTAAACAACAAGAAGGCTCAATCACGCATCCCGGGCTGCATGACACGCGATGGCATCACTCTCCAAACCCCTGCAGATATTGTTGAAGGTTTTGCAGAACAATTTAAGTCCTCATATGTACCCAATGGCGACAACTATACCCCAAAATCGTGTCAACACAATCTAGGAAACTTTTATATTTCCGAGGATCAAGTTTTTAGGAGTCTCCGTCAATTAAAACCAAAATTAACTATGGGTCCGGACTATATACCAGCATTTTTATTAAAGGACTGTGCTACCTATTTTGTTAAACCCTTAACATATATTTTTAATATAATACTATCTAACGGTATTTTCCCTGACTGCTGGAAGACTACACGAATTTGCCCCGTCCTAAAAAAGGGAGACAAGACTAACATAGGAAATTACAGACCAATTGCACTTATATCCAATTTTAGTAAAATTTTTGAATCAATTATCACCGAATATATATATTCAAAAATAAATAACACCCTAAACACTAATCAACATGGATTTATGAAAAAGAAATCAACCCAAACCAATTTAATAAATATAACCCAATTCATATCTGGTAATTTAGAAAGAGGGAGACAGGTTGATGTTATCTATACAGACATGAGCAAAGCCTTTGATCGAATCCCACACGATATTTTAATCTCTCTGCTCCAAAATTGTGATATAAGTGGCAATGTCATATCCGTTCTTTCCTCATATTTATCAAACAGGCAACAATTTGTTTCATATATGAGTAAGAAATCTAAAGTCTACATCGCTGGTAGTGGGGTGCCTCAGGGTTCCAACCTAGGCCCCTTAATGTTTTTAATATTTGTAAATAATGTCTGTGAATTGCTAAATTGTAAATATTTGATCTATGCGGATGATATTAAACTTTTTAATGTAATCAATGATTATGACGATGCTGTTAATTTACAAGATAACTTGTCAGTCCTAAACGAGTGGTGTACCTCGCACAATATTAGTGTAAATATTTCAAAATGTAATATCATTTCGTACACTAGATCTAATACGCCTATTTTATATAATTATAAATTAAATAACTCTATAATTATACGTACACAGTGTATTAAAGATTTGGGAGTATATTTTGATGACAAGTTATCGTTCAATATACACGTAGAGAAGACTGCACAGGATTGTTACAAAATACTTGGTTTCATCATCAGAAATTGTCGCGAATTTAAATCGACTGCCCCTATTCTCAGTTTATATCAATCACTACTAATGCCCAAAATGATGTATTGTGCAACAGTTTGGTCTCCAAACTACATAAAATATATTAATATTCTGGAGAAAGTTCAGAAGAGATTTCTTAAGTATTTATATTTTTTTAAGTACGGAAATTACCCAGATTTTAATTATTCCTACCAAGAACTACTAGACGAATTTAATCAAAAATCTATCCACACTAAACACAAAATAGCATCAATTATTGACTTGTTTAAAACAATTCATAACTTATCTGATAATTCCTACCTACTAAACTTAGTTGAACTAAATATACCAAGAATTGCCTCCCGTCACAAACAAACGTTTCACTATAATACGCCGCATACAAATCACTACTTGTCATCTCCCTTGTATAAAATGATCCGGTATTATCATGATGTACAATATGGCGTCGATATATACAATTGTAATTATACACTATTTAAAAATGATTTAAAATTGTGCTTATTGTAACTATTTCGTGTTTTTATTAGTTAATTGAATGTTAATTAATTTATTATATTTAAGGGTACTATGTAATATATTTATAATTTTCTCTGTAATAAGGCATTTATTGTCTGTTGAGAAATAAATAAATAAATAAATAAATATGCAATATGAAATTAAATAATATGCTGAATCAATTCAATACGTGGTGTATTAGAAATAATCTTATGATAAATTATTCAAAATCTGCGTGCATAGAATTTTTCAACAAACTTGTTTTACCATCTGACTTCACAATTAATTTTAATAATATTACAACAGCGATCAGCGATATTACTTCGTTTCTGGGGATACAAATAGATAAAAATCTCTTCTGGGAAAACCACGTTAATACTCTTGTGAGCAAACTAAATAAATCATATTTTGCCCTATGTAGACTTAAAAAAATTTTAAACGTCAAAGAACTATTAACAGTATACTACGGACTGGTGTATTCTATCCTGAGTTATGGCATTGTCGTTTGGGGGCAGTCAACTTTAACAAGAAAGGTTCTCATCGCTCAAAAACGAATCTTGAGGTTTATTTTCAACATCAAATATAGAGATTCATGCAGACCTATCTTCAAAGCACAAAATATTTTGACGACACCAGCTATATACCTATATAAATTATTAAAACATATTCATAAAATAAAAGACTCACTTAGACGGAACAGCGACATACACAATCATGACACACGATACTCCTCCCACATCCATGTCAACAAATCTGCTCTGGAATTACACAAAAAAATCTCCGATACATGCAGGCAGTCTAATATATAATATGATTCCAGAAGACTTAAAACAACTTAATTCAAATCGTTTTAATAAGAAACTGAAGTCGATGCTAATTTTAAAATGTCCATACTCGGTACAAGAATTTGTTTTGTCTCTATGAGCAAAATTAATACACCTATTTTAATGTAAACTGATAACTGTTTATTTGAAGCAATTTTGTAATTTTTATTTTGACGAATGTATCTGTACAATGTATGTATAGCAAACACATAATAAAGATATTGTATTGTATTGTATTGAAAGTAAAGATTACTAATGATACAGCACAGGTACCCTGAACCGGGGCATAGCTTTCTGCCCTGCGACCTGCGACCGCAGCTTTGGGCACATTGAAATCCAAAAAAGAAAATATGATAAAATTTATCTTTCTTGGGATTATGTCAATATTATCAAGGCATCCAGCAAGAAGTTTCGTGTAGTTCAAACCACGCAAAATATTTTTTACAACTTCTACGAACACTTCAAAAAGTTCTTGGTTAAAAATCCTTCAAGAAAAAATACTAAGTTTACGATATCGAAATACAGAATAATGTGGTACGAACAACAAGAAACTATAACAGTACTACAATGCAGTGAAAGTGTATCATTTCCAGTATTTCAAGATTTTAGTATCCTGGACAGGAGTGTTTCAGAGCCACTAACATTACCAAGTAGCGACGAAAAGCTGTACACAGGGAAACGACTATTAAAAAAAAGAAATTTGAACATGTTATGATTTTAGGCCGTAACTACGTATCAAACATAAGGTTCTATGATGACATCGAGAGGTACCACAAAGCTTTTCAATCGGAGGAGCATCAATCGTCTGTGTCTGAATAGAGCGATGACGACTGAACCACAAAACTAAAATATGCAACTAAAATATTTTCTAACTTTGTATATCGATATTCTTTTTATGCTGTTCTGATAAATTAAATGTTCTTGTAGATTTCCATTTTGTGTGATTTTTTAAATTTTTGTTATTACAAAACTGTGCAAGAACAGGTTAAGTCCATCAATTTTGTTTTAAATATCTCTAAAACTATAAATTCAAAATTAACTAAAATTGATATATATGTTATGTGTTTAATTGTTATAAAAAGTTTTAAACGTCCTTTTCATTTCCTGTAAATTTTATAACAGTGGACTTGGTTATTTCTTGAATTGGACCCATCAATTTGTTTTTTTTTATATTTGTTTAGTTTGTTAATCTACAGCCAAATTTGATTCATTATTTTTTTCTGTTTCCATTCTAGTATCCGTCTTAAATTCGAAAAAGACTTTTAATATCTTTGTTAGGATTATTAAATTTTTGTCGAAATTCGAGTATATTTATTAGTTAATTATCTCTATACAATTAATTTACATTTAATAATAATAAATAATAAACTCGAAGGATATATTTTTAGAGAGGTTATTTTTAATATGGTTTGAGGTGTGTTCTGTATAATAGGAGGTATAATTTAATAATTATTTACAAGTCATTAAAATATATACATAGATGTGGATATATTTTAATGGATTTTAAATTGTAAACTGTTATTCATCCTAAATATCTACTTATTAGCCGACTGCAAACATTTTACTACTGTATACGTACTTTGTAGTCCTAATTATAATAACGTTAAACTTTACGGCTTTTATAAAGGAGTGTGCTGGGTTGAACTAGGGAATCATCGAATAATTTTAGATAATATAAACTTACACAATAAAAGTAAAACATTCAAGATTCAATTTTAGATCCACTTTTCCTACAAACACTATCTCTTCTGCAGGTGACACCACTTGCATTAATATTTTACGTGCCAACGGGTTAAATAATAATGTTGATCTTATATAAACCAATGGACCAATTCGTTTCTAATAAACATTTTTTTTTTTATATTCATTAAATAGAAATAAAATTATTGTTAATACAATATTCAAGAAATATGATTATTGAATTATACAATATTGAATACTTTTTAAAAACGGTTTCTAATCTCTATATTCAGTAATTTTATTTCTGCATAAAACAATAATCCATAACT
This sequence comes from Ontholestes murinus, assembly GCA_963969525.1. Lineage (NCBI taxonomy): Eukaryota > Metazoa > Arthropoda > Insecta > Coleoptera > Staphylinidae > Ontholestes > Ontholestes murinus. Next base: position 52,437,294 of record OZ018394.1, on the reverse strand, counting down.
ATATTTGTGATGATAAAAATGGAAACAACTTAATTCGCAACAGGGTTCTTAAATAATTACTAACTATACTGTATTATCTCTTGAGAGATAATTATAAGTAAACATTTATTAATGAAAATCCACTGACTTACCGAACATTTATGATAACATATATCATTTCACCATAAATGATCAAGCATGAGCTCGTAATATTAGACATAAAAGTCAAAACATTGCTTTATGACTAGTATTGCGTGTACACAAATACATAAATGAAGTAAACTACTAGAGACCTGCAATATTTATTGCCGCATAACATAAAATTGCCCTATAATCACTAATTTAGATGCTAAAAGAAAAGGCTTCCTATAATTTTCTCGAAACTATATTCAATAGATGTATTGATTCTATACTATAAACTAAGTTTATTTATCAGTATGTTATAATGACATTTATTTATAAGGTAACTATTATATATTGCCTTAGGTTTTAAGTATTTATTTATCGTAACAAGCTCGTATTTGTTTGCTTCGCAATAACTTATTTGTGAAATTTAAGAACTTCTTTAAATGGATACATTTTTTCTAATATCAACGTTTATTTTGATGAATTTTAGTTTGATGATTAACAAAATAATCGTAAACATATTAATAATCAATCAAAATCTTGTTAATATAATAAAGTATAATTGTTATAATTCTTATTACTCATATGTATTGATTGTTTTCATTCATTATAATTTGCTAAATGTTGAGTATTATAAATGATTTATTAAATAATCACTATTTATTAGCTATCTATGTACGCATTAATTCATTTTTCTTAATTTTATCCACGTTCTGTTATTTACAATACATGAAACCTATTTTTAAAATTTATTTATTTTCTATAATTGGTTTCGTATTATTATTTTTAGGTGGAATTGGTGTAAATACTTTATACTATGTTCTATTTGATTAAAATTTTATCTAAAACTTCTACCTTAAAAAATTCGATGAATTAAATTCTCACTTAACCCGCGGTGAAACATTTTTATATTAATTAGAGGTTAATTAAGCATTTGGTGTTTGTGAAACAACACCAAGTGTTTAATTAACCTCAATTAAAAAATGCGTTAACAATGCTGGTTTATCAGCGGCTTTATTTATGCATCCAGTTGTGGTCAAATTTCAAATTTTGTTATTCAACTCCGTCGAGGTATTATCTTTTAGTTCAATGATAACAATTCATTTCTATTATTTATTAGAATTTAGAAACACTTATTGAATGATTAAAAATATCTTGCATAAAATTTGTTTTAGAAATATGTCTTAATATTACATATATGTCATTTTGTATTGTTTTAAATTTAACTAGCTTCTAACCGAATTTATATGTTTTATTGAATTAAAGTCTTGAACCATAATTATAATCATGTTTGTTCTTGATAATGCCATCAAACATATATTTAACATCATTATAAGGTGTCCTTAATCATGTCTTTGTGGTGTAAAATTGATGTGATCTAATTAAAAGCATAACCGATAAACATAAATTAGACTGGAGTCCGGCCCGTTCCCAAAGTGAACCTCAAGCCCGCCCTCTGTGGTGTAATTATTATTATTAGACCGTTACAAGGAGATGCACGAGGCCATCCCGATAGTAATTTCTCCAAGGCCTCGACTTTAATATTTAGTCGAGTTCAGTTAAGTTCTGCGAGGTGCGGTGAGTGCCGAGGATGGTTGGGTCGATAACGGCCAGGTGAAGAGAGGAACGACGTCGGCGGCGTCGGCGTCGGTCCTGGATGTGTGCGACGCCAGCACCATCGGCAGGCCGCCTGTGTACATGTCACGTGTGTGTCTTCCTAACGGTGATGGTTTTAATCATGTCACGGAAAGGTGGATGGCTTCGTTAAACCATTCACGTCACACAAATGTCTTAATTATATTCTGGCATCATGTCTGCTCCGAATCTTATTAACATGTACAAAATTGTCACTGTTTTACATACCCCGACTGGTTGGAGCGTATACAACTACAATATCACTTACCCAATTTTATTTAGATATTCAAGATTTCTCATTCATGTTTTATTTAATGATTTTTAATCAAACATGCGTTAATTGATCTATTATGGATATTTATCCTTATGACCAAAACGTAAATTAGGTTTTGTTACTTAATGTTATTTGTTAATTTATAAAAGTAGATATATTATATAAACCTATAATAAATATTCCAGTATTATGAATAAACAATCATAATTATAATAAAAGATGTTTATGGTCAACATCTTATCTCTTACTACTACTAATAGTTATTTAAAACAAAATCCGAACAAATATGTTATAATCAATTTCTAAAAGTAACTATATTTATGTTAACATATTTCAAAAACTATCAGTCACCATGTAGTAAATGTTATATAAATATTTCAGTAGTATCTTATTCTTCTCCTAAAAGCCTTTATAAACCTTTATAGTACCTATTTTACTTAAATTAAATGATTTCTAGGAAAAGCTTATTATAAGAGAGTATCGTTTTTTTAATTTATTTAATTTCCCTTTTAGTTCTTTAATAAAAAAAATATAGAGTTTAAGAGCACTGTTACTCTTATTTTAGTCAGATTCTGCTTAAAAGAAGATAAGAGATTTTTTAAATAGTGCTATTTCTTTTATAGATTTCTGGTAAGTATAATAATTATTTAAGTTGGCTCTTCATTTCATTGTAATTAATTCTTGACGTAATTTAAATAAGTGATTTAAATTATAATTATTTATATAAATCATACTGTGGTTAAGTAATTGGGAATATTGTAATTGGATGAATATAAATCGAATTTATTTGTTTTATAACAACACGCCAATTAATAAATTTATAGTATCATGAATTTCGCAAACAAGATTGGTTTAAATAACGGCATTGATATATTTATCACTGAATTGCCCTGTTTGTGGAAGTAATGAAATAATTATTAATTTGTAATATAATCAAATTACAGTGATGAAGTCATCTATGATTACTGATGACTTCATCACTGTAATTTGATTATAGATACAAATACCGTACTTATTTTAAAATAAACCTCTTTGTAAAGTAGATAAAAGGTAAGTAATCTGCAGAACCCTAGATAAGTAAGGAGTATGCTCTTGGCAGTGATGAGCTATGATACTGCGAAATGCGTATCTGAAGATTATAATAATAATAATAATAATTTGTTGGTCTTAGTGGTTGAGTTAACAAGAGACATGTACAAATATACAAGTACAAATATAAAATTAGGGTAAAAACAAAACAAAAATAGTTAAAGTCAATATGTGAGTTCAGATGGGTGCTTCCATTAGGCAGATAGATTTAGAAAATTCATTTAAATTATAAAAAGCTGATCGCTGTAGAAATCCCTTTAATGTGTTTTTAAATTTTTTGTAGCATAATAAAGTCATAGACTTATGGAGTTGATTGAATAGGGTGATTCTGCTATACAATGGCGACTTTTTATAATATGAATGCTTACATTGCTGTAGAACGAGTTTCTCTTTATTATGTATCGTGCATGTTTAGTAAAGTGTCCCCTATTTGAATGTATGTAACATAATACGTTTAATACATATATTCTATAAATTTGTATTCTATAAATTTAGTTTTGCATGTTTCGGTATACTTTATATTGATAATTAATCTTATAATACGTTTTTGGGTTATAAACAGTCTCTCCATATCACTCGACAAACCCCATAACACAATATTATATGTTAAATGTGGGTATACGATGGCGTAGTAAATATTGATAATGCAGTTAAGATCTAACTGATTTTTGAGGCGGGATATTAGATAGTATGCTTTATTTACTTTTTTTATACGTTTGATTAATATGCTCATACCATAAAAAGAAGCGATCTATTATTATGCCTAAGTATCTTGATGATGTGCTAGTTTCAATGTTAATGTTTTCAAGTGTGAATGCGATATTATTTGACTTTTTATGTATATTGGATAAATGTATAATTTATGGTTTTGCAATATTTACAATTAAGTTATTAATTTGACACCAATTGGTAAACTGATTGATAACGTCAGTAACTTTATTTTTTGCTCCTGCTAGAGTATAATCGGATACAACAATTGCTGTATCGTCCGCATACATAAACACCTGCCCGGTAATAATATAATTTGGTAAGTCATTGACGAAGTGTAATAGAATATTACATAACGAGTGTTGTAAGTCATATATTACGTACGAGTTGAAAAATTGCGCAAGAGCCGTTAGGCGAGTGCAGTAATTCCACGAGTACGTAAGTGACTTACACCTCGAGTTGTGTACTATACTTTTTCTACCCCCATTCATTATAATTTGGAATACTTCATCGAATACATGGCCCAAAGAGATGAAGGTTTGTATTTCTTATTTATTTCGCCAAAATAGGCTAATAACACATTTTCCGAAAAAGACTGAACACTATTATTCATACGCCAATCCATGAATTTACCATAAACCACTTCATAACGCGCTTTGGATTTTTCCGGGAGAAGATCCGCTGCGGTATGTTCTGCTAGTTGCCCAATTTCTGGTGGAATTCTAACAATTTCTTCTGTGGATTCACTTTCATTAATTAATAAATGAATTATTAATAATAATTAAACCAAAATAACGTCAATGTAATGTGTATTTAACAACGATAAATGTCAAATTCATTTGTCAAGGCTACTTGATAGGAGTTTTGTAATAATAATGGTTACGTAATATATTACGTGCTAGTTGTTTCTTCATTACGTGCATGTTTCATAATGCCATGGTTACTGATCAACAAACGATTGCGTTATTGTCTACTTACTACTATGGGAGTAGAAAAAAATAATAACGGACCTATATTGCTCCCTTAAGGTGTACCCATGTTTAATGTATATTCAGCTGATTTAGTGTTTCCATATTTAACTACATATTTACGGTTAGTGAGATATGAACCTAACCAGCTATTAATGAAACTCCTGAAACCAATATTATATAACTTTGTGCTCAGCAACTCGATATTAATAGTATCAAATGCTTTTTTAAGATCAAATAGTATTGGAACGTTTCTTTTTTGTCGTCCATACGGTTTAAGCAGTGTTGTACTAAATCCATACCCGCAGTTTCGGTAGATTTCCCTGGAAAAAATCCATGCTGACATTGGTTTAATATATTAAATTTCTTCAGAAACGAGAACATTCTTGTATACATAACTTTTTCAGTAATTTTTGAAACGATACAGAATACATATGGGCCTATAGTTGCTTATGTAATACGTGTCGCCTTTTTTAAATATGGGGATTATTTGGCCTATCTTAAGTATTGTTGGAAATTTTCCCTGCGAGACCGAGATATTTATAATGTCTACCAAAAATGGGGCAATGATATCTGCATTTATTTTGATTAATTTTAACGAAAATTCGTCAAATCCTGAACAATTGTTAGGTAGTAGGTGTATAGTATTAATTATTTCGCTCTCTGTAATAGGTACAAATAAAAAGGTGTAAGGATATATATATAATATTACTGGTTAAATCACTTGTATCATCAGTACTAAATTTTAAATCAGTTACCAATTTTTTTTAAGAAACTTGCAAAGTCATTTGAGATTTCCTGATCATTTTTATTTGATTCAATTATATGTTGTTTTTTACTTTTAATTTGAACAAGGTTTCATAATGCTTTTACCTTATTACTTGAGTTATAGATTTTGTTAGCTGAATACTGCTTTTTTCAACGTCAAGAGTATTCAGTTTTTTCTTTTTAGATTTGTATAATTGAAGCACATCATCTGAACCTGTCAATTTTAAAATCGAGTCTAGAGCATTAACATCATTATATAGGTTGTGAAGTTCTGACGAAAAAATAATTTTCTTTTGTTTTTGCTGATTGGACTTGAGCATTTTCTTTACGGGAAAGCTTACTTCTAGACTCTAGATTTTATTTATTGATAAAAATAGTTATAAATAACGTCAATATCATCATTATTACACCATTGTATATATATATACTGTGTTTGATGAAGTGTTGTCTAAACTGTATCATATTGTTTACTGAAAAGTTCCGTGCCGTGATATAAGTGCTCTCTTTAGGTTTATGTGATTTTAATTTTATATCGATCATTTGTGCATAATGGTCTGAGAGACCTGGATTAAAATTATTTGTAGCCGCTACAATATCTATATCATATATGATAATATAATCAATGGAAGTCATTGTCGGTTCATCAGTGTTCGGTAATTTTTGAATTCGAGATTAAATTATGAGCGTTTAAAATATCATTTAAGTAATTATGCATTTTACTTTCATAGACTTTATCAATATTTAAATCATCACATATTATAATATATTCAAATTGTTGGTTTATTATATCTAATATTTGATTTAGTTGATTAAAAATAATGCACATATATCATTTGTATTACAGGGAGGTTGGTAAATGGATAACACACATGTTTTTGTTGATACTGATATTCCGCAGAATTCAATAGTATTTTCAATGCAAAAGTTTTTAAGGAATTTTAAAGGATGTGTTAAGTGTGAATGTTTTTGTTTTATAAATATAGCGGTTCTTCAATGAGAACCAATTTCTCTAGAAAAATGTGTTATAATTTCGTATCCGTTTATCTTAAAAGCACCCAAATGAGACTCATTAAACCAAGTTTCAGTAAAATACAAAATATCCGGATGGTGATTACTACAAAAAAGTTCAATGAAATTAGATTTTCTAAAAATTGAGCGTATATTAATATGACATATTTTTATTATAGGACAATAATTTTTATTAGTAGTTAGGTCTTCTCCTAATTTTATCGTTGTTTGAGGTTGGTATTTCTCCGGTGATTAGAGATTTAGGATTTTTTTAGGCACAGCTATTTTGAAACTGGAGTGGTAATCATTCCGTTTCATTTTGGTTACGTAAAATGAACGTGATAGAAGTTTTTTATCAAGATATTCCATAACATTTTCTTCGGTGATGTTTAATTGAAGATTTGATAAATAGAGAGTAGTCATTGGACTGGCGGAAGACTTTTTCAGGTTTTGTAGTTCCGTAGTTCCGGATCCCGATGCTGCCGATAAAGCTGGATTGCTAGGCTTCGATGATTTTTTTCAGCGTTGGATGAGGTTGTTTTGTCGATGATTCAGATCCAGTGTTCTTGAGGTCAATGTCTTCTGTCAGTGCATTCGAATTTATCTCAGTTTGAGAGTGTCCTTTTCGAGTATCTGACAAGGTCGAATCGATATTTTGTATTTCATTCCATACATTTGAAATAGGTGGTCGATTTTTGATTTTAAAAAGTAGCAAGTTTTATTTCTTCTCAATTTCAGCTACTAGTTTATACAATAGTTTGTTTTCACTCGTAAGATGTTCGATTTTTGTAATTAGATCTTTGGTTAAAGAAGCGTCCTGATTTTCATTTGTATTTATTATTGTTTGGAATTTTGCATTCAATATGTCGTCCATGTTTGTCGTCTCATTAATCGGTACACAGCATTTTATTTGATTATTGTCAATTATTTTAATATCAGTGTAGTATTTTATGCAGCCGTGGTGCATTACTTGCACTACAGTTTATGCACTTTAGGCCAGAAACTGGCACACTATTACATTTTTTACACTTTTTCACAGCGATATTCGAACACGCGTCTGTATTGTTCGCCATCACGATATTAGTTATATAATCCAATGCTTGGCGGTGATTTAGCTCGAGGAGTAAAGAGTATTATATATATATATTATAATACATTATTAAAATATTGCATATAAATTTTTCATAATGTTTAAATTTTATATTTTGCTCAGAACAGTTCAATATTTAGTTTTTCAATATATGGTGTCAATTTAGTATTTAAATCAATCAGTTAACATCTTATAGATTATTTTACTCTTTAGAACTGACTTCTAAAAACTCATAGTTATAATATTTATAAAATATAATATATTATAAACTAATTATTTGTTTATTAAATAATTATATTTTTATACTCTTACCCTATAAACTAAGTGTGCATTAATGAAGTTTTAGTTAGCAATGCTGGTATACCTACAAAACATAGTTAAGGTACATTCAAAATATATAGTTATATTATATTATAGGATCCAATCACATATTATTGGGGTCAATTTTTATGTGCACAAATATTCTAAGGAAAATAATCTAACTTTTTTTGAATTGTATATATCTAAAATTAATAAAAAATAGAAAAGAAAATAATCAATAGTCAAATGAACTATTGGTATTAATACAAGATAATATCATAAGGTGCCTTTTATTGTCTTAGCGTTGCACTATGATTCACTAGAACAAATTTTTAACGGTTTAACAATATTATGTTACAATTATCGCTTTTGATAGTTCCCTATGATTTTTGGTAATTATCCACTCAAGAAGGTAATAATATTGCAAGGCTTAGATAATAGATGACACCTTAATGGTATTATCTAGTATTTCCGATACCTGAAAAGTTTAAAGCTCTAAAGTAAAACTCAGCTTCTCTGCCACGCGAATTCATCGTGACAATAAGACCCGAGTAGCCTAGAGTACATCAAATAGCTCGTTGTGAACAAAATAGATGAAAATACGATGTCGCTGCTGAGAATTAACATTGAAGGCCACGTATAATCCAAATTGGTACACAATTAGCTTCCCAAAGCCTAGAGACACCATAATCCGATCGGTTATGCTGCACAAGCGCCACAAAGGACGACCAAATGCCACCCAAATATTAGCCATCCATTGATTCAGTCCCGACTACAAAAGACGTTTTGGTCTTGGACTAGTCACAAAAACTGCAATCCCGAAGGAGTATTTTTAGTCGGTAGCAATCCGACACTACCTTAATATAAAGGTGTCCATGCATAATTTCCTCTCATCTTATCAAAAACGGCCTCCACGCCCCCCAGCGATAACTTTAACACCGAAGTTAGGGAAGCCGTTGCGAATTACCTAACAGATTCCAACAGTCCGAGGTTGACCAATCATCCATCCACCTCCGAAGATCTAAGCGAGCTCATTAAGCAGCTCAAAATCTGAAAAGCTTTAGGTATCGACTGTATTTCTACGGCGATGGTAAAAAACCTTACTACAAAGGATAGATACTTAAACAACTACCATAAGCAATAGCCCCCCAAACCATTACTCCAGCAGTCCTGTGTACATGCCTCTCAATAGCAAACCTAAGATTAGGTCGTTCTCCATGGTCCAACCTTTGGCGACAGTTTTTGGCTGGCAAAGGAAGCACTAATCTTGGACGGTATGAAAGAATTCCAAAGGATTAAATGCGGCGGTATAGGATTTGCATTCTAATAGGCCTACCTTCTTCTCCAAACCATTGATCACCGATTTGACGCTTAGTAGCGAAACGGTCTCGCAGGGCTATTTGTCTTAAACGCCGAACTTGACATTCTGAGGTATGCCTTAGTTGACCAATTGGTTTTCTTCTTGCTCTTCAACCTTCTACTATCCATAACTGATACACACGCATTACAATCGTTACAGTGGAATTAATAAGGCAGGCGATCTCTTGATAGGACATACCGACATCTCGATAAGCAACAATTCGACGCCGGTTAAAATCGCTCAAATGGTGATATTTTGGATATCTTCGAACTTCAGGCATTTTGTTTAAGCTTAACACAATCAATGGAAACACAAAGACTAAAAACATCTGTACTAAACAGTCCTTAAAATTGTTTTTATTAAAAAAGAAAAAGTGAAATAACTTTTTTTGTCACAGTAAATATAAAAGGCACAAGGCTGAAATGGTTATCAATACAAGTTTTAAATATAGTGACTGTTTCCAAAAAACGAATTCTAAAAAATAATTTCTTCTAGACACTGTACAACATAGACTCAAGCGACATTCCGAACGTGAATCCGGTAATAATCACCCAATAAGCTGACGATATTGCTCTATTTAGTAGAGGAGCCACCACAGTTAATCTTGAGAAAACTCTCCGTTATTTGAGGCTACTGTTGACAATAATATTTCGGTTTCTATTTCAGCAGACCCTACGTTAAAAAACGGAAGATCATTTCTTTTATACTCCTTTGGATAGGATCTAATCCTGATAAAAGACGAGATAAAATATTTCGGTGTAATTTTCGATCAGCAACACTCCTGGTCATAGACGATCGCACAACAAATACGAAAGGCCAGAGCTTCACTGGCTAAGCTGTTGCTCGCCATCGATATGAGATCAATCTTTTCTGTTATAAATAGGGTAAAGCTTTTTACTATGATAAGACCGTAGCTGATCTACCTTGCATTTATTTGTGGCTGATACTAAGATTCCGAGTGTTCTGGAGTTTATCAAGGAGGTTCCCCTGTCTTCAACTGCGCTGATTGACTAAAACCGATCCGGGGTTGTTATTAAAGCGGAACATTAAATCATTGTTTTATATTATTATTATGTATTTTTATAAAAATTTTAATTATTTGTTACTTCTAAGGGTTCTACATATTTTTGATTAAATACTTCATTGTAGAGGCTTCCACTTTGTGTGAAGATATTTTGCTGCTGAAATATACATTGTGGAAAATTGCCCATAAATGGAGAATTTCTCATAAAACTCAATAAATTTCTATCATTAAAATGAATAATATTAAAAGTTTAAAATATTTCTTTCTTCACAATGAATTTTAAACATTTAATATCAATTGTACTCTACAGGTACTCAAACATTATCACAGAAAAGTTTCAAAATGAATGTTGACTTTTATTTAATTATTTAAGCAAAACTAAAAATTATATGAAATGATAAAATAATTTTGCTAGAATTTATTTTGATTACTATAAAATCTATACAAATACACGCCCAAGGCAATTAAACACTTTATTTATAAAAGCTAGAAAAACAGAATATAAAGATAAAATCCCAAAATGCAGCAAAAAGCAGTAAATGTTTAGCGAAGAAAACAACTAGACCAGCCAGTACCTATAACCTGAAGATATGACCATTACTTTTATTATTTGAAATATTACCAAGGAAATCCTACTTTAAATTCAATCCAGCTTCGAAGTGAGTTTGATGTTGCTAATATAGGGCTGATGTTCACTCAATACCATGCTCGTGCCTCTTTATGATATCTCTCGTAAATGCTCGAGGATAATTTATTTGTTTTCCACTTATCGTAAAGCATAAAAGAGCCTATAAGTTGTAAGTAGATAAGCGTATGCATTAGAGCCATAAATACTGGATATTTGGGGATTAGTTTACTGGCGAGTAAAATTAACCATACATTAGAAAACAATTTATAAAAACTTACAGCAAAAAGGTGGTTGTTTGATTAACTAAGTTAACTATCAAAAGACGAATGGATTTTCATTTTAATTTCGTTTATAATAGACTTCAATTTAGATTCTATGATAGGAACAGCAAAATAACAAATAATTTTGATTGGTGAATATACACTTCCACATAGGGTGAGCATCTATTAAAAATGACCACTTAAAAGAAGAATTAACAGATTTGATTGATCAGTAATATAAATATATATTATTGCCCATTATATCATAAATATATAATAAATTCAAAACGTATATCCTTTGGCAGCGTGTTTTCAAATATTATACTATACTATTAAATAATATCTAAAAATTATTTTAAATTGATAAATTTAATTGCAATCACATGATTAAATCAGAAGTATATCAATGTTTAGAAACCTGTGTGGACCATTTTTTTTTTTCAATTTAATAATAAATTTATCAACAAACTGCTGGTCTACTAACATATTCTCTGTTATGTCCACTTTAAGTCGATTGATCCATTACAACTATTGAAGAATAGATTATGATATTTTGGAATATGCTCTTCAATATTAAAAATATTAATATAAAACAATAATTAATTCTAAATATCTATTAATAGAAGTTGTAAATATACTTAGAGCTTTATATGATTTATAAAAAAAATAATGTACTTATTATAATATTATATTAATATAATTATAATAATATAATTATTTCAATTTTAGGGTTTTTGGGACACCCTGCATATTATGAAATTAATTTTAAAAAGTAGCCCTAGTAGACCCCCATATATCTTCAAAATGAAACTTTTTGAAAGTCACTTATTTTTTCCACAATATTCCGTGCCGTATAGCGTGAATAACCCTGTATATTCAGAAAATTTTATTTTCGAGAATTTCACCAAACTCTTAATATCCAAAAGTTGAATGATTTCTCGACAACTGCAAGAAAGTTTTATTTTGTACGATTTTATTAAGAATGGCAGTTAAAAGTATATGTATGCATTTATAAAATCATTCAATTATTTTAACTTATAAAAAACAAATACCATTTAGAAAACAATGACATTTTGTTAGAAAATTAGTCACCAAATAAAAAAACCAATGGGGTAAAACACTTGTTTGAAAATAATATGGAACTTAACAAGTGTTTTACCCCATTGAATTTACATATCTCGTTCCATCAAGAGTGTAGCTCTACCAGTATCAATTATAAATAAAAAATCTACTACAAAACCTAATATTGGCCTTGCTTTAAAATCTACCAATAAAATTTGTAACATTATTTATTAACAAAAAGCCCCAATTAATTAAATGTTAAAAGCGGGAATTTATAATTTAACATGTAATACTTGTCAGGGAGAATATATAGGTCAGTTTGAATGGAATTTTAACACAAGTGTAAAATAACATATTAGCGCATATAACTATAGCAACACACCAACATTTGAAAATCACATCCGTGCAAATAATAACAGGATTGTAAAAAATAGGATCAACGTTATCCACTTCACGAAAAAAAAAATGCTTAAAAATGTATTCACTAGAAACGACAATAAAGAAACATTATGTATTCTTTATTTTACGCACTATAATGATGTAAAATCAAAATATTAGTAATTTGATAATAACAAGCTAAAATTATTGAGACTAGTGATGTACATAGATACAAGATTATTTATTTTACTAGAATTTTTAAAAAATGTATTAAATCCAAGTCTTTAGAATCTCCTAATTGAGTAATTGAGTAAGATCTGTATTTTATAACTATAATGGACAAGAGATACTTATAAAACTTTTAAAAGAATAATTCCTAATTCAATTATCTCTTCTCCATTAAAGTTATAAAATACAGGTCCTAGAATATACAAGAAAGATATTCCACATTAACACCATACATAATGCTAGAATTATGAGAATTTACTCAAATATTTTATTTTTGATGAATAAATAAAAAATAAAAATTAAATGACTCATAATATTCCTAATAATAATAATGTTTATTATGTTGAAATATTTACAGTTAAATACTCTTTAAAAAATAAATACGTAACATATAGGGTTTAGGATCAGATTGTAATATTCATTAATGTTCATTGGGCAGTTAGGCAATTGAAGCTGTCGCAATAACTATTGTATCTTATATAATTTAAATTTCTTGTTATAAAATTTAATGCCGTTTTAATTCATAATATAAGTTTATCTAAATGTTTTGATTTGTTTAATGGAGTAGTGTCGTCTGCGAAAGTAATTACGTTGGAGGTATTTATGTGTTGGTTAAGATCATTTAAATGATAGACAAAATGGGTCCCGGACCGAATCCTTGCAAAATTCTTGAATTTTTTGGTAATATATTTGATTTGATATTGTTTAAAATTACATATTGGAATCGTTACGAAAAATAAAATTGAAATAATTTGATTGAGTTATCAGCAGCCGTATAATAGCTAATCTTGTGAAGTAGTATATTATTGGAAATGCAATCAAAGGCTTTGTTAGATCAAAAAGCAATGCACTTACGTTTTCGTCATTGTCTAAACATGAGTTTATGTTCCCTATGAAATCAACTAATGCTCTCGTTGGGACTTTATTCTCACAAAAGTTATTTCCTTAGAAGTACTTAGTCTGCTCTTTATTATAATTATATATTTTGCCGTCTAATTTATGGCCCTTATTATATATATGCACCACTTTTGATATTTTTAATGACTTTTAATGACTTTAATGAAAATATTTGAATCGAGTGCTTTCTTTATTAGTTTCGTGAGATGGAGAATTGTTATCCTTATTATTGTATCTCACACCTTTAGTTCATATACTTTAGATAAATTAAAGTTTCAATTTTGTATCGGAAATTTTGAAGTAGTTAGGTTGCATGCTCTGCTACTTATTGATTTCGAAATCTCAAGAGATTTTGTTACTAAGTTTGCGACGATTGACCAAATCACAATCAACAGCAGCGAAGAAAACCATACAAATAGCCAACAAATTGTGGCTAAAAGAAGAAGCGAGGTTTGCGATTCTGCTTACTTTTTCTCTAACGAAGTCACTGTAAAGGACGAATTTAGTGGAGTGAAGAAGGTAGATCAGTTCGACGTAGAAGAAGAAGCTGGAAAATCTAAAACGCCAAAACCCTTCACATTTAAAAAATAAATGTCTCTCTCTCCTAAAATCAGTACCTAAATTCTCACCATATATTAATATTATATCTTTTAAAGAATATATAATTGTTGATTTAGAAATTGTTCGTAAAGAACAGAAACACCTTCAGTGCCTACCTTAAATAACAACCTAATTCTCACAAACGCAGATAAAGGAAATTCCATAATAATTTTATTGAAAAAGTATTGTAAACAAAAGTCAATCAATTCCTCCCATCATCGGCTATAACTGAAAATGAAAAAGATCCCACAACTAACTTCATTAAACAAATTAAATTATTCATTAACAAACTAAACACCTTATTTCCTAATTCACCAAAGCACTAACTCCTTCTAATGAACCCAAAATCTTCCAGACTTTACGGATTTATAAAAATATACAAAGAAAATAAAATAATACGTCCTGTAGTCTCAAACATGAATACACCAGAAAAAGAAATTGTCATAGAACTTTAGTTTAATTTAAATAATAAAGTTTAATTTTTAGATCCCTAACCAATTTCAAAGATTCACATAAAGTAGTAATTTTTAATTGAATGATCCATAGAGCTTTTAATTTACCCTTAAATCCGCAATCACTACACGATGAAATTTACACAATTAAACAAATAGCTTTAAATAATGGATACACAAAAGAACTAATTAATAAACTTATACACAAATTTGAAACAAAACAACTACAAAAATATTTATATGCAAAATAGGAATCAACCGAGTCACAAACTTTCAAATCACCTATTTTGGCAATGTTAGTTTTTACATTAAAAATGTACTCAATATATGATACAATTATATTAGTTTAAAAAAAACATACATAATTAAATTTTTAACGGTAAATCCCAAATTTATAACATGAACAAATTTGTGATTTACAAGTTAACCTTTTCAGAATGTCAAAGTGTAAATATTGGGCAGCATAGTCATAACTTTGAAATTAGATTAAAAGAACATGAAAAATCATAAAGGTCCAAAAACAATCATTTAAAATTTTCGAATCACCTATTAGATGCACACCATAATTTCAGCAGACATATACTTTCAATAATCCACTTAGCGGATAAAAATAAAAAAAATGGATTGACTGGAAGCGGTCGCAAGTTACAAAGTAAAAATTAATCCCTGAAACGATCAGATTGACATAATGTATACGCCCTTATTCAACGCTGTTTTATAAATAATAAATTGTTCATAATTTAAGCAGTGACCCTTCTAGAGAAGCCAGTCATTTTAATGCCTTAGCAGTAATTAAGCTAATATGATCCCTATAATTTAGCATGTTGTCAAAAAGCACTCCTAAATCTTTAATAGTACCTACATTAATTAAATTATACCTATCTGAAGAATATGTAAGAACAAATGAAAATCGTTATGCCACCGCCAAGTTATGAGAAGATTAAGGTATTTCTGTAAAACACAGAAATATTTAATAGTGACAATATTACATATAATTTCAGTAGAACCTAGTAAATTCAAATGTTTTATGTCATTTTAACAAAATATTATTAATATAATGGATTAATAATAATAGCTTCATGTATGAACCCTGGGGTACACCTGACGTGGAATGTACTTTACATTCTATTACTTTCTATTAAATAATGTCAGTCGCTTATAAAGAATGTTAAGCATTTTATTGTACAAGTATTTAATCCATACATTTGGAATTTATACAGAAGTCTGCAGTGAATGACAGTATCAAACGTGTTACTAAAATGTGTATAAATAGAATCTACCACTGCCACCTCCCCCAAAGCTCCATTTATAATGTTGGTGTATAAAATAAGTTGCAGGAATTAACATCTAATGACCTAAAGTAATAATCATTTGCTTGGCCACCAATTTATCTCAATTTTAGAAATAGACATTTAAATGACAACCGCTCTGTAATTAGGTACCAGTTTTTTAATTACAAATTTTTAAAAAGAATAATAATACATCGCTTGCATAAAGATGGAGATGATCCATCTCTGAAAAATTGATTAAAATATATTTTAATAGGAAAGGAAGAGCAGTTGCACATGATTTTAGCAAGCAGTTGCAAGATTAAACATGGCCATCCGACCAATGTGTCGGCCGACGATCATCAAGAAGAGGACGAAGAAGTTCATAAGGCACCAGCATAAACTAAAGCATAACTGGCGTGAACCCAAGGGTATTGACAACAGTGTGCGCAGGCGCTTCAAGGGACAGTATTTGATGCCCAACATCGGTTAAGGTTCTGCTGCCAAGACGCGTCACATGTTGCCCACCGGCTTCAGGAAGGTCTTAGTACACAATGTCAAAGAACTCGAAGTTCTAATGATGAAAAACTGAAAATTCTGCGGAGAATCCGTTCGAATAAGAACGAATAAGTTGTAATATATATGAACTACTTAGAATTGAAATTGATTTCTAGTATGCATTCAAACATACAAGTTCCCCTGAAATTTATGTTACTCAATCACTGGACCAACATTAGAATGATTGGAGTATGAATGAAAACAATCCGAGAATAGATTAGCAATATTGATTTTTAAATGTATTATTAATATGCAGCCCTATTTTGTTTAATTCATCAAATTAAGCAAATTAAATATTACAATTTGTAGTGCAGTTATTAATGATGAAAATTAATAAAAAGACAAATATGATGTCCATGAGCGTTTCTGCACTGTGTTTTACAATAAATGTAAAAACTCCAGTTAACAGTTAAAACAACTACTCCCCGCACTAGAGCACCGCCAGGCATTGAATGATATAACTGTTAACTGTCGTTACATGTCTGAACTGATATTCAGCACGATGTAACAATTTTGTGGTGTTATCATTTTTTAACCGCTTCTCGAAAAGTGTTATGCAATGACTATCTGCAGACACGTGTTTCGCTGTATCACAGCTCATCAGTGCAGCTATGTCATAAATTACGCGCGTCCTTTCTGTTGAAAGGCCGCTGCGAGAATGAATCAATTCCAATTGATTCCATGTTACATCGTGCTGAATATCAGTTCAGACATGTAACGACAGTTAACAGTTATATCATTCAATGCCTGGCGGTGCTCTAGTACGGGGAGTAGTTGTTTTAACTGTTAACTGGAGTTTTTACATTTATTGTAAAACACAGTGCAGAAACGCTCATGGACATCATATTTGTCTTTTTATTAATTTTCATAATCTAATTAAGTTTAATAAGAGCTAAACATAAAAATAAGATTTTGTCTTTTTAGGATTAATGATATATTAATTAATAGCCTTATTTAAATACTTTTATAAAAGAAAATGGCCTAGATCTTACTCCGGGGAGATACACTGTTTATCGACCTAATTGTATTTATAAAAGAAAATCCGAAAGTTAGCTATTCTAATAACAAATGAAACCTTTAGTTTGAAGTTAGAACTTTTTGAAATATAGTGTTTATCGACATATCGACATACATTAAGTATGTCAGAATTTAAACACATATTGAAACACTTACTATGTTTTTACCACAATTAATTTATTGTAATATGGTTTACATATATACAAAAATCACGACTTAAGTTTCGACCTGTATATATAAACCATATTACAATAAATTAATTGTGGTAAAAACATAGTAAGTGTTTCAATATGTGTTTAAATATGGATTACCACCTAGTAACGGTCACAACCATCATGAATTTTAATGTCTGAATTTATTTTACATGATGTGTACGATTAGCATTTGAAATAATCCTTATAGCTTTAGCATGCTTATTTGAGTTTGTCTGAAACCATTAGAAACAGTTAAAAGATACCATTAAATTATATTGAAGATCCAGAAAACAAAACAAAAAATATTCGAGTTAAATGATGTCAGCTTATTCGGGATATATTAATAAGTTTCTATATATATATATAGTTTTTAATAATTTTACTAGCCAACATATTGTTTTTTTATTAAATCAACTGATTTATTTATTTATTTATTTTCACCAAGTAAAATCAAGAGGTAGTTTACAAACCATGTTACAGATCATATAATAATAAATAATTACAAAATGATCCTACCAGGGGAAAATTAAAAGGTATGAATTCAGCGCAACCGAAGTGCGGCTAATCTTCCATTCAACCTATAAATTACTAGGCAAGTGTAATGGGTTTAATATAATTAAAATAATAACAAATATTAAGAAATAAAAATTGAAGACTTAAAATATAGTGTTTTCTAATATTTTGGATTACACGACAAAATCAAAATCAACTAATTTGCTGAATATAAGTCCTGAGGCGTGATTTGAATAGTGAAACGCTCAGAGTCTTAATGCTACATGGAATGCTATTATATGTTTTTGAAATTACATAGGAGTAACTTCGCGTAAAAAGAGCTGAACGAAACTTTTGAGGTGTTAGTGTTCCCTTAAACCGAATATTAAGACTATGAACGTCTGTACGAAATTTTATTTTATTGTAGAGGTAGAGAGGATTTTTATTAATTATAATAGAGTGGAATAGGCATGCACTATGTAAATATCTTCTGTTCTTCATATTTAACCAATCTAGATCTAAGAGTTTATGACTAATTCTATTTCGTTTGTTAATTCCAAAAATAAAACGCATACATGCATTTTGTGCTCTTTGTATTCTCATTATATCTACGGAATCAATGCATGGATCATATAGGGCATCCGCAAAATTAAAATGTGACAAGACGAGAGAATCGCACAACATTTTTTTGATCGGATAGACAAGAGGCTAAGGTTACAATATAGGTTTTTTAAGTTACAATAGGCATTTCTAATACATAGATTAACATGTGATTTAAAGCGAAGTCTATTGTCGATGGTAACCCCTAAACTCTTGACTTCGTTGCTACATGGGAGCACAGTATTATTGATCGTTACTCTAAATGAATTGCTGTGCATAAGGCGTTCTCTAGCTTTTTTTGGCCCTAAGATAATCAATTTCGACTTGTCTGGATTAATATAGAGACAGTGTTCTTTTGAAATATTAACTAGACTTGAAATGTCTTCATTAAGTTGTCTACACGCTAGCGCAGTATTATCACTATGAAAAGAATAAAGGAGCTGGGTATCATCAGCATAGAAGTGGGTTTCGCAAAATTTAATAGATTTATGAAGAAAGGATGAATATATTAAAAATAACAGGGGACCCAGAATGGAGCCCTGTGGCACACCTGAGGGAACTAGTAGCTTATTAGAAAGATGTTCAACTTTAACCCGCTGAGTGCGATTTTTTAAGTAATTCTCAAAAAAAGTTACTGCAACTTCACCTAGCCCAATGCAGCTTAAGATAGATAACATCGTATCGTGATTGATTGTATCAAAGGCTTTGCTGTAATCTAGCAATACAATCACAGAAAGCATGCCAGTATCCGTGGCTCTAATAATGTTGTCACACATATTAGACAATGCGGTTGTGCAGCTGTACTTAGGGCGAAATCCTGATTGTGTTAAAGGTAATAGGTTAATCGAAGCGATGTAATCTCTTAACTGGAGGTCAACAACTTTCTCTAATATTTTGGACATTACTGGGAGCACACTAATGGGACGCAGATCTTTGAACTGAAGAGGAGTTTTAATTTTAGGAATTGGAGTAACTATAGCCTCCTTCCAAAGTGTTGGAAACATACCTTTGTCTAAGCACGTATTTATAATATCCGTGATATAAGGCAAAATATGTGGACAGCCATATTGTATCATTTTGAGACTAATGGCATCGCAACCGATTGCATTACTTTTAATGTTATTTAAAATTTTACTTACTAATTCTTCACTCACAGGCTGAAAGTTAAAAGAAGAGTTGGACACTAAATTATTTTGGTAGTACTCTTTAACGGTATTATTATTTCCATTTTTGGGTAAAGAGTCAATGAAGTAGGAGTTTATTTCATTGGGATTTTTAAGAAATGTGGGAATATTATATGTGTTATCTCTTTTAATTACTCCCATTGATTTTAATGATCGCCATGTAGTTTTAAAATCACGATTATTGAGAGTATTTTCTAAAAAAGCTTTCTTTTCTCTTCTAATAGAGGATGTTGTAAGGTTTCTCAGTGACTTATAATATTCCCATTTGGCTGCTGTTGGATTGGATTTAAATCGTTTTAGTGCTTTATTTTGAAGTGATTTCAGGTTTAGAAAATATCTTAGAGCATAACGGAGCATGCGTATCAAACAGAGTTAAGAGTTGCGATGTTAAGTAGTTGACTTTTTCATCAACATTATTAATGTCATAAATAAGGAAGAAAGGCACTGAGTATAAGTCAACTAAGAAATGACTGTAGTTAAAGTGATTTAAGTTTCTAAATGTTACCAATTTTTGCTGTATTTCATTGTTACTTATTTTTAATGTTGTATAGACAAGTTTGTGATCGCTAATTTCAGACACATTAAAAACTCCAGTATTAACAACCAGCGTTTCATCTGAAATACAAAAAATGTCGATTAACGTTTCAGATAAGTTAGTTACTCTAATAGGTTCAGAAACGATCTGCTTTAATTTATGGAAATCTAGAACATCCATAAGGTATGTTAAACTGTTACTCATTATTAAATAATCTATATTAAGATCACCGGTAATAATACATAAATCATAAAGGGGACTAATGTGAGAGAGTGTATCTTCCAGTGTATCAACAAAATATTTTACGTTAACATTAGGAGGGCGGTAACATACACCCACTGCAACAGAATAACGATCAATATAAAGTTTTATCCATAATTGTTCAATTGTGTTAGTACTAGGAATATGTTCAAAACGTATACCATGTTTAATATAAAAAGCTAGTCCTCCACCTCTGCCTTCTCTGTCACACCGTATCAAATTATAATTATGCAATGAAACGACTTCGTCTTTAATAGCATGCGTTAGCCACGTTTCTGATAGCGAAATAATGTCATAATCTAGTGGTGCCACAATCTCAGTAAAATCTAAAAATGAAGAAATTAGTGATCTGGTGTTTAAATGACATAAACTTATATTATGCAACATTTTTTATAATTTATAGTGTAACCCAAAATAAAAATAATAATAATAATAATAAAGTAAATTAATATCGTTATAAAAATGTTTTTTTATATATTAAACCCAAAACTGAAATAATTTAATGCTAGATTATATATAAAAAAATATGAACAATTCAGCTCAAACTAAACTAAAAGTGATGAAAAAAAAAGCGGTTATAGTATTAGAGTAGTTAATTCGCGCAAAAACCGACTATGACTACTGTTAATGTAATAAATAAATAAAATGTGTTTTAATATAAATGAAAACGATTAATACAGCTCGAGGCATTAATATCGATAATTGAGTTGCAATTATAGTGACTACGATTATAATGATAACCTATGATGCAACTCGTAATATTACCGATCTAAAGAAATACATAATGGTTAATTATTGAAGATTATCGAAAATTATCGAAAAAGGACAATAATAAATATGGATAATTGGGTTGCATACACCACGCATTATAAATAATGAATAAATTAAGCTATATTCAGATCAGTGTATGTAAATAATAAATAAATCAAATAAGTCCTACGTATGCAACTTCATTATCATACTTTTTAAACTAAACAAATACATATTTAATATTTACTAAAAGTATAACAATAACAAAATAAAAGTCAACTGTTTGTTACACTTGACCTTTTAAGTCATCAAGGGACGATATTCTGACTGTATGTCCTGCTCTTATTGCTAGGATGTTGCCATTTTTCGTCCAACATTCTTTACCAAAAATCTTGCGTGTTTCCTCATATAAGCTGAGTCGGTCTGATGCCAGCATCTCAGTTAAAACAAACGATGATCCTTTTAATTTGGATTTGTTGTAGAAGACAATATCCCGTTTCCATCGCTGCACAAATTCAACAATCACGGGACGAACAGGTGTTTCTTTTTTTTTCTTATCAACTTTGCCAATCCGATAACATGAGTCGATATCCATCAAATCAATGTCAACGTTTAATTTTGTTTTAAATATTTTAATTACTGCGGTTGTTACATCTTCCTTGTTTACTTGTTTCAGACCTTTTAGAATTACGTTTTTACGTAAAGAGCGCTGATTGAGAATGTCCAAGTCCCGCTGAAGTTCTTGTTGCTTTTTCTGCAGCTGCTCGATGTCGTTTATTATTGAATTAACCTCCGTAGTGAGTGACTTTTCCAGTGCATCAATTTTCACTAGTAGATTCTCTTGGGCAGTGGGCGTATTGGGCGTAATTTTCGTCATTTCTTCGCGAAATCTGGCGATTTCATCGTGGAACGTCGACGATAACCTCACCACTCGAGTGTTAAGTTCTTTTATATTTTACGCCATGATAATGATATTGATCACTTTTTTATTATTGCAGGTTACACTTCACTAACGTAAACTCACTGCAGAAACGCAATATTATAACTTATTGTACACAATTTTAATAATTTAGTCGGAGCTGAGCGAAATACAACTACTCTGCATCCGCCATTTTTCGACCCTCTTTATTACTTATGAAGGTTTACATTAAATTCCACATGGTTTGTTTCACATTTTTTTTTCTATTTACTATTTATTATTATTACTATTTACACAATAACTATTTTATAGATACGAATAATTTTAAAATTCTATATTCGGGTAATAAGGAATTCGATTTGAATGAGAAAGTCATTCAAGAAAAACTTTATTATTTTAATATTTAATTTGATAATTTATGCCTAGTTATCTACAACAACTAAATAAAATAAGCAATCATTTTACATAAAGTCAAAACGGGATAAAATATCAAGTTTATAGCTAATTGCATTGGGAGATAGATGGCATAAACTTTTGAAATTGGTATGATCATCAAAAATAGGAATTTTTTTGATGATCATACCAGTTTCAAAAAACCTTTCCACATCCACTTTGAAACAGCCCTAAAATACGAGTCGTACCAGATATTTTTCTCAAGTAGGATCTGAAGACTAAGCTGGAGTCTTTCTCGGCGATTTTTCTATCGAAGCAATGAATTGATATCTAAGCGATTGTAACTTGACGCCGGTAGTTTACAACAACAATAACCCATAGTAACATGTGTTTAATAAAAAACTGCAATCTAAGGTTTATTTTAAACAAATGGAAATTTCATATATGAACCTATTTGTTGAAGTTGAAACTAAGATACACTCCTTTTAGAATGTCTCAAAATATCCATCTTGATCCTAATAAAGTAGAAGATTGTTAATAAGCAAGAAACAAAACAATAATTTTTTAATACTGTTAGTACATGATTGAATAATAATCAGTAATAGTATCAACTGTTTTTTGTGTCTAAATCAATATAACACAAACATGACTTTAATAATCAAGTAAAGCTTCATCGCGGAAACTATATCATGAAATGAAGGATTCTGAACTTCACAAAAATTATATTTATTTGTAGTAATGTTATACAATAAGTGTATTTAAGACCTTTTACTGTTAATAGTTATATTAAACGGCATTTTACTATAGATATATATATATTAATATATAAAGATAAAGAGTTTAGAGCTTACACTTGCCTATGTTATCGGTGGACGCGGAAGACGTCCTGGTGACGGACTGGCAAGGAAGTAGCACCGGCGGTACTTTCTGGAACCAACACGCACTGGAGGCGGCCCAGGGGTCCCTGGCGAGGCTCACCATCGATTATCAGCCGCAGGCTTCGATTAAACAGTTTCCCGTCGGTGATACTTGCTTGAGCTTCCACGCCACGTCAACGTATGGGCACCGACTAGCTGTGAAAAACAGAGTAAAGAAAAGAGAAAGTGTGTAAATTAAAACATGGGGCCAGAGAAGAAGAAAATATATTACAAAAGACAGAAAGAATAGACAGAGATAATATACAATATATACAAGAGCAAGAGGCTTGAATCGGCGGAACCGACCAGGCTGACCACCGCTGCTGATGGCAGACGACTGGTAAAGAGCGATGGCCGGAGCCTGGTTTTATATGGTGGTCTTCGGTGACGCGGCTTTGTTTCGGTTACGTAGGCCCCGCAATTCCGGGAACAGGTAATAATCCTCTTCGCCGAAAAAGGGCTCGACCTATTGTTCCTCACTGGCAGCTGCACATTTTGGAAAATTATCTCGTTTGGATTATTTCAATAATGCGGAATTTATGCAAATTATTATTAGGAGCAATGGGTAGCTCGTAAAATGGATTAAAATATAATTACGCATTTGTTACCACGTTCAAGTAAACTGAACGCCGGTAACACCTAATGTATTCTGGCGTTTCTCAAATCCTGCAGAAATAAAAAAAAAACTTAAATTCCCATTATTACACTCACTTTTAGTTAAAATGAAGTTACCTATCCACGAATAAAATCTCTAAAATATTATTTACACTTAATTAATTAAATATACAATCACTTATATGTTTCTTACAGTAAAAAGTACTGTTCTCACGTTTATCATTGGCATGAACGGTACATTATTATTATATACGAGAAAGCATTGAAATTAATAGCAATTAAGTTATACACCATGTAATTATATGTTTGCATCTACATATGCCTTAACATTAATAAATATTTAATACCCCCTGCAAATTAATTGGTTTATGTACTATTAATTACTATTCTATAGTATTTTTTATATAACAACCAAACTGTATTCGTTTTCAAATATTTAGAGCCTATGCATATGATGTACATGTTTATTAAACGTGGGTATATTATAAATTTATTCTTTTGGTAATAATTTTTTTTTCATATAACCTTTTTTTTTACTTTTACAACTCTAAATAAAAGCTTATTAACAATTATATAAATAAGAGTCAAAACATATAAAGAATATGTTACTGTTTTAAAGAATATATCTAACAGACAAATGGCACGACGATATATTTACATATTTAAGGCGTGTGAGGAGCAGAGGGGTAACTTGATAGTAATAATAAAACATTTTATCGTAATCAAAATTGGTAACTTAATTCCGAATGCTGAGAGTTGGAAACACAACCCGCGGCCCTTTCATTAGCGGCTTTGAATCAACTATATATTAATTAACTTGCAGATGGAGACGGCGGGCCGTTGGGGCTACGCTCCGGGGTCTCGAAATGGGGGGCGGCTCCGAGGGGGCTCGAACCCACCGCTCCGAAGGTCATGTAATGAACTAATCCTTTGTTTGTTTGTGTTTGAGTGCGGCCCGTGCCGCTTTATAACTAGTTTTACTAATTGGATACAGACCAACCGTACTCCACAACTCAAAAAAAAGGAAAATAAAAGAGATATGCGGATTGCGCTCATTTCACAAAATCCATAGAAAGCAGGTGGAGATTATTCTTCAACAGCCCGGAATTTATACGTTTTTTTGGGTAGCAGCCCTCGGCGGTACTTAATTATATAACTGCGGAAATATGTACTTATGGAAATAGTGCTTAAAAGTAGATAATTGTCGATGTGTTAACTTACTATGAGCGGATCGTCGGTTTTCATTTGAATAATTAAAATTGACCACAATGTTAAACCTAATAATTCTTTATATTTGTAGCTTAAATTACAATTTTACCCGATATATATTAAACTCTTTATAAATATGTTAAAATTTTTGATGAAGAAATAAATATAATTGCCAAAAAAGTATACTCCGTATACATTTAATATTTAAATTGTAATCAGATTATAATAAATGTAACATCTCGAAGAAGAAATATGGAAATTTTGTCAATTCCATAATTACATTTATTGGTGGATATAATATAAACGACAATTCGCTAATTTCTTTCTTCAAATAGGTAATTTTGAAATAGTAGTAAGTCAGCAAACCTTACAATGAGAAAATATAGATATAAATTTGTCATAGTGGGACTAGTTGCCCTATATCAAGAATATCTTAGCTAGAAACATAAATTCCAAACTAAGAAGAAAATTTTGCTTCTATGGTATATCACCAAAAACTATATTATTTAAGAGTAGTTATACAAAACAGGAAGTTGCAAAGTAATTTCACAATCTACTGATATATGTTAAAATTTGGGAAATAGAAAAAGCAGCAGTTATCCTTTGAATTTTCTTAACGCATAACTTTTGTTTCACAGGTGCCAAAACAATTCTGTACTGCTAATTTCATGAAGTAGATATATTATACTAATAAACAAAAACTTAAAATGTAGGGAAAAAATATAGAAACCACACTCTATACTCTTTCCCTGCATTTTAAGTTTTAATTTTTTTAATCTAAACAAATTTAGTTGTGATTACATCGGTAATTATATAAAAATTTTGGTATAACTAAGTGCAGGGCAAACCTAGCGTTTTCGGAATGTTTGTTATGTGACCACCCAACCTTGCCATTTTGTTTGGTTGAGTCGTTATGGAACCATGGCCACTAGAGCAACGTGTATTTGTTTACAACACTTACATCGAAACTGGGCCTTCTGCAATTGCTACACAACGCATATTTCGAACACAATTCAATCTTGGAAGACACGATCATGTTCCTACGCGAAAAATCATGCTGAAATGGGTGCAGAACCTCCGTACTAGAAGATCATTAAAGCTCGAAGTACCTCGAGAGGTGCCAGAACTTCTGAAAATGTGACTCGAATTAGAACTTTGGAAGGAAAAATTACGCAGAATGGTGACATGCTTCCATAGCTGACAGGACATAATGTTGATATTAGAAGAGTCTTTTTTTGGCAAGATGGGGCCACTCAACACACCTCAGGGGAGTCTATGGCAGTTTTGAGAGTACAATTATCAGGACGACTCATTTCGTTACGTGGGGACACCAAGTGGCCCCCACGATCGCCTGACCCAGATATTTGTTAAAAAGACCACGGACCCTTATCAGCTATCCAATGCTATCACCCGAGAAATTCGAGCGGTTCCGGCAACATGTTGGAAGGATGCATGAAAAACTTCTCAACTCGACTTGAGGACTGTGTGGAAAAGAATGGAAATCACTTAGATGACATGTTTTTTAACCTTTTCTTTGACATGAATAAAAAATAGCAAATCCACACCTACCTAACCTACCTATTAAACTAATAAAATTTTGATTTAATTGAAAATTCTCGGAGTTATGATTTTTTCAAAAACGTCATACTTTTTTGCCGTTCCCTGTATATACCTTATTTCAAAACAAAAAATCTTATTACAAAAACCGTTTATGAGAAATTACATAACAATTATTAAAATTATTATTATTAAATTACGTACAGTGTCCAGCCAAAAAGTTGCAATTTAACTAACAGAACTCTTTACAAAAATATATCCAATTAATCAAATTACAATTAATTCATATAACTATTTTGTATCATACATATACGATTTTTCCCTTGTTTCGATGTAGAAATTAATATAGTTGGGATTATCCAATTTATATCAAATATGTATTGTTTTAATTGATTAATGTTTGAGGCGTTAACTTGGTGATACATCTTGGAAAATTAAACAAAATCGTTTACTTTGTTTGTAGACCTAGTATTTCATTCTATATAAATAAGTGTATTGTCGTAGATTAATTTATTTTATGTTTGAAAATGGTCAGTTAATGATCGAAACTTGAGTCACTTAAAAATACAGTGTGATATCAACAAAGTAAACGTTTTTGTTTAATCTATTCTTTTATTCAATTTTGTTTCCATATATAAAGCAATTTTATAATTTCCTCGTTTCTTATGGTCAACTCATTTTCACAAGCCTCTTTTGACGTTGCTTTATTACTAACAAGAAATTTTATCAAATGCTTAAAAATATGATGGACGCATGATTCCAGGTCTGGACTATACGATTGGTGATATAAAACCTCTAATCAAAGCTTTGGAAGATTCTGGTGCGCCCTTAATGATATGTGCAGTCTGGCGTTGTAGTCATGGAATATAATTCCTTCCTATGAACAAATTCTGACTACTCTTGGTCGTTCGCCTTCTACAGTATAGTCAGTTTTGTTTGATTTCATAGAAGCAGCTAATGGTGGATAATTACTTTTAAATCTTACCTCAATAAAACTTTTTTAGCCATCAATATAGGTTTGGCAATCGTTTCGACCGACTCACTCTAATTGCACCACGACATTTTTCGACTGTTCTTCTCCTATGTTATCCATTTTTATCATCAGTTTTCATTCGCTTTAAAAATGGTAATGGGATAA
>OZ018394.1:52180923-52408653 GCA_963969525.1 Ontholestes murinus | reverse complement strand
CTCATAAAATAGCATGCCACCTTAATTCCTTATATAAACAATTAACAGATTTTAGAGACCCAAGATCGATAAAAAACTCAAAGGAACTGACCGATAAACTGACTAACTTCCAAATCCCATCTAACCATAAGCTTGTATCATTCGACGTATCTAACATGTTTGCAAAAATCCCACCTAGAGACTGCATAGAATTAATCAAGAAATCATTTGAAAATTGCAACGTAAACATAACAGTTCAAACAGAATTTATTAATATCCTTGAAATTATTTTAGACAATAATTATTTCACTTTTGAAAACAAATACTACAGACAAACAGAAGGACTAGCAATGGGCTCACCTTTGAGTCCATTGCTAGCTGAAATATTTATGTGTAACATAACAAATTTAATTTTAAATTCTCAATTAGGCAAAAAACATATAAAAATGTGGTTTAGATACGTAGATGATATTATAGCTTCCTTTGCAGGTACTAACAGACAACTAACTCAATTTTTAAACTATATTAATTCCCTACATCCTAACATCATTTTTACAGTAGAAACTGAAACTAATAACAACATAAAATTTTTGGACCTCTCAATAACTAAAACTAACGAAACACTAACATTTGACATATATAGAAAACCTACATTCACAGACCGAGTAATCCCTAATTGTTCTAACCACCCCTATAAACACAAACTAGCGGCCTTTAATTCAATGATATATCGCGCTTTTAACATTCCCCTCTCAGATGCCTCATTTAAAAAAGAAATAGACACGATTAAAAGAATTGCTAGTTCAAATGGATACACACACTCTCTTATCGACAAATTGGTTAACCAACAAAAATATAAAAAAGTCAAAAAATACATATACGCAGGTTCAGAAACCTTTAATACAAAAACATACATCCCCCTAACGTATTTTGGCAATGTTTCATTTAAAATTAAATATAATTTACAAAAACACAACATAAATGTTGCATTTAAACCATTTTCCAAAATTAAGAATAGTTTATTTAACCCCAAAACTAAAATACCAACTGCTCACAGATCAGGGATATACAAGTTGACATGTGAATCTTGTAAAGGTGTGTATGTAGGTCAAACTGGTCGTAATTTTAAGACTCGTCTGGGAGAACATTTGCACTCTTTTCGGCATAATTTAATCGACAAGTCGTCATTCGCTAAACACATAATTGAAAATAATCATTCTTTTGGCGAGGATGTACTGTCGGTTATTCATTTTGCCGAAAAGGGTCGTAAAATGGACCTCCTGGAATCATTAGAAATCCATAAAGCCCGCGCTAATCCGGAAACTCCAGTAATTAACGACCAGGTTGACCTAGTATACACTCCTATTTTTAATGCCATTGTAAATCCATAATCTATTTGTATATAAATACCGCACGTTATGTAGTTTAGGTTACTTTCGGTTTGAAAATGATACGTGAATGTATTGAAACCATTGGTCACCGTTTAAATAAATAACTGTTATACAAAACAAAGTAATTATTGTGTTTAATTTGTGATTAAAATGTATAACGAAGTAGAAGCCTCCATAGTCAATGAATTATTAAATACGCAATATAATTATTCAGAAAATGTTTATGTGATTATTCAGAATTTACTAATCTCATGAAGAAATGTTGCTTTTTATTGAAATTTGCTATCACAATTTTATTTTAGAAACTTAACAATCAGTCCTTGAGAAACCAAGTCACTTTTGGAAATTTGTAAAGTCTAAATATACCTTGTGGAAACAACTGTTGTCCAAGTTTCTTGGTGATAAACATATGAACAATTATAATGATATTGCTAATTTAATGATAATGATAATGATATTGCTAATTTATTTGCTAAATATAAAAATAATAAATATAAACCCTATCACGCCCAAGGTGCTATCCAAGGATCTCCCCTATCACCAATCCTGTATAACATTTATGTCATCACATCTATAACCCTGATCCACAATACATTAACCCTTCATCCTACCCACTCCTATACGCAGACGATACTGCTTCAATAGTACATGCCCCCACCCTACAAAAAGCACTTACCACATTACAAGGCTGATTGATACCATTCTGGTTTGCAAAATAGAGAGTAACCATTAATCCTAATAAATCTCAACTTCTAATCCCTTTTTACCGTTCACAGAATTCTCCATTCCATATAATCTTTAAAAAACATCTTATTTTACCATCTCCTTCTTGCAAATACCTTGTAATAAAAGCAAATTAACTTTTAACACACGCCAAAATCCTCAAAGCGAATGTCAAGAGAGAGCTCGGCATTTCAGAAGCCTTACTTATAAAAACCAAGGAATTTCAACAAAAACTGCAGTACATATTTATAAAATGATCTGCTGACCTCTCCTCGACTATGCCGTTATCCTTTTCTATAACCCCATCCTCCCGCTCGTAAAAGTATTCAGGTATCAGAACGATCTGCCCTTTGTACGCTCACAAAAATTAGATAACCCCTTAACCCCTTACATAACCCTTCCAACACCCTCCTGTACCAATTAGCCAACCTAACTCCCATTGAACAACGCCTTACATTCCTTGCTCAAAACTAACCCTCATACCATTGACATCCTTAACAGCATGTGTATCCCTCGCAATCCTTTAATAACACCTCGATACAAATACCCAGAAATCACCATTACATTTCCGCATTTCATAATGACATTAGTGATCACGACATTTGAAGAACAACCGACAGTTGATTCCGTTAGACATTAGCAATCATGAAGTTTGTAAGACAAATAACTCTAGGCTGAAAGACCGCGGGTCGATAGCCGTTTGACAGAAAAAAATAAATTATAGTATAATACCATTGTCATTTTGTTAATTACATGTAAATTATTTTCTTTTTTATGTAAATAAAGATGTTTATTATTATTATTATTATTATCCTGTATAAGTTTTGTATGAATAAAATCTTAATATATTTGAAATTCGAATTTCTCCTTCAATGATTCAGAGGAAATTGCAGAATGTTGACATTAATGGTAGTACTGGACCTGATGGAATGCCAGCAGTACTACTTAAGTTATGCTATTCGGCATTGTTTATACCTCTTCATATGTTGTATTCTATGTCATTAAATCAAGATACATTTCAATCGATATGGAAATATTCTTATATTCAGCTAATTTTTAAGACAGGGAACAAAAATAACATTAAGGATTACAGAGCGGTATTTCATAATTTTCATATTCCAAAATTATTTGAATCACTGATTGTTAACAAAATTTCAAACTTATTTAAAAATATAATAAAAATACTACGAATTACTTTGTCTGCATATCCAGTTATACAGACAAAGAATTAAGTATTTTTATTATATAATAAAATGTATAACGAAGTAGATGCCTCAGGAATCAACGATATTATTTAAAAATATTATAATTTCATTATAGCATGAATTCATGAATGGAAGATCAGCTGGAACAAATCTTTCATATACAGTAACTTCATTTTAAATTAATTTGAGGATGTAACTGAAGTTCGTTCAGTATACATGGAATTCAGTTTAGCCTTTGACCAAGTCAATATTGAACTTTTATTATTCAAACTGAATAAGTACGGTATTTATGGGCCTCTACTTTTGTGGCTGAGATCATACTTATCTATTCGCACTCAGCAAGTACGCATAAATAAGTTCCTATCTTATACCTATTGTACTACGTCAGTGATTCCGCAAGGGTCTTACTTGGGTCTACTATTGTTCAATATATTAATTAATGATATATGAGTTGATGTGAGATCACCATTGATATTTTATTACTAAAATTCGATCTTAATACTAATAATACCTAGTGTCTTAATAATAACATGAAACTTATCATCAATAAATGATATGTAATGCTGTTTTCTCGCCAACTAAATGAGTCTATGATTATTCACACCATAAATGACATTACCCTGGATTATGCAGTAGACACTGTTAACGATTAAGGTGTTCATTTTGATGAAAACTTTCGTTCCCCTATCAAATGAAAACAGTTATTCCTCGAGCTAATAAGATTATTGGCTTTATTAAAATCATTACCAAGGACTTTACTAATGTACATAGCCTAACCACTCTTTTTATAACATATAGTTCGTTCAATAATAAATAAATGTCATATTGACATAAAATATAAGATCTACAAAATGGGACTAAATACGCAAAATATTCAAAATATTGCTGCAGTGGCCAGAATTGCTTCAGCCGTCAGCTATAATTGGTCGAATGGAATAACACAAGATCGTGAACTCCGCATTCAAGTTCTATGATTTAAATTTTTAATTTAAGTTTACGTATGTATTTTTATGAATATTTTTGTAATAGAGCTGGTAAAGTATGTAAAATAAATAAATATTGGAATATCTTTTGGTCTTTGCATTTCAAACATTTTGTAGACAGTATGGACATGATTCAGATTAAATTTTTGAAGTACTTAAGGCACAAATTGTTTATGAAAAATGTTATATTAAGTTTAGATCACGAATAACTTGTGTTAACTTAGTAAATCTTTCAAAACGAAGATTAATGGTATTAATGTGATTATCTTGAATTATTTGCCTTTA
The DNA here is from genome assembly GCA_963969525.1 of Ontholestes murinus. Taxonomy (NCBI): domain Eukaryota; kingdom Metazoa; phylum Arthropoda; class Insecta; order Coleoptera; family Staphylinidae; genus Ontholestes; species Ontholestes murinus. Next base: position 52,404,087 of record OZ018394.1, on the reverse strand, counting down.
ATGCACCCAGATATGTAACAAGAACAAATACATTATTGCATTCTCCAATATATCGTACATCCTGTGTGCAACAATGTAAATACATTTTTGACGAATAAAGGACTAATAACTCTTCGTCACACTTTTATTTGAATTAACAAATGTACAATTCGGACACAAAGTGACAATTATCAATGGATTACCACTAAATACAAAACAGAAACTTTAAAGTATATATAAACCGATAAACTGACGAATTATAAAACAAGGCGGTATGGATGAAATTCAGGACAAAACGTAAATTAAGAGAAGAAATGAGCGGTACAAACCAGGTAAATGAGATTAGGGGGAAACGCAGAATTATGGTGTTGCAATTAAATCTAACAGTGTATTATGTAGTGGATTTAAGTGGTAATTCAAAGGTTGAAGGAAGGTTATTAGTGCTATATTCGTCAAATTAATTTAATCTTCACGTAACTCAATCAACCAATTTAATTTAAACAAATATTGTGATATTCTTAATTTTGCCTGTTTCTTGCCAAGACTATCGTGCTATATGTACAGCCTAGGTTAGTCTTAATTGTAGTTTGTATTGTGATTGTTTGTTTGAACATGTAAAATGTTTGTATGACTTAAATAAATGAATAATCAATTATTTATTTCTGTGTTCATACAATAGTTTACATAGAATGCATATACAATATTACAATCACATGAAAGTTACGTATTACAATATATGATTTTAGTCTGATTAGAAGCTCGTTTAATAATCATTTTAAAATAGAAAATGATTTAGTTTTTCTTAGATATTTATGATGATTATACATTTTGAAACATGTGTAATGTTCACCCTTGTCCAAAAATGTTGATTTATGATGAGGATACACAGAATGGACTCCATGTAAGTTTTTGAAAAAGATATTCGTGCTTCCATAAAAATTTAATATTTTCAAGCATAAATAATCCACTGTGACGTGCAGCAACGTTGATTCGGGTCAGTAGTCGGATGGGTGACCGGTACCATTCACCATTGGGATACAATTAATGGTGCTTCAGAGTGACGGGGGCGATCCTTTAAAGTAACAAGCTCATTTACACACACACAAATACACAAATGACACATGGCGGAAGGACCACGTGGTCGATAGCCTAACACTACTACTACTACTACTACTACTAAGATACACTTAGTTTTATATCTATTTAATAACAATTTGTTGTTACAGAATTTATCTAAATCATTTATTATCGTTTCTCTGCACTAATAATATCAATGTACGTAGTTCCCATTAATAAATGTATCATCACCATAACTTATGAGTGACAGCCACCTGAGACACAGCTGTTTATAATAATAATAATAATAATAATAATAATAATAATATTCTTTATTGCCCAACAGTATAAACCAATTACAGGACAATATAATTATAATAAAATATAATAATAAGTATGCTAAATTACTAATTACACAAAAATAATAACAAAAATGTTCATAAAAATAATAAAATAAAAATGTTATGGTATACTTGAAATAAATTACTAATTGCTGTAAAAAGAAAAAGAAAAACTCAAATAAAAATTCAAAATTGTTAAATATAAATAATTACCAAATAATGTTATTTTCACTTAAGCTTAAGGGAATGAAAAATATCTTCCAGAAGATTATTCGCATGTTTACTCATTCTGATAATGGGGGAGTTTATAAGTGAATTGGACTTAGCAGTTGGTAAATGGAACGAATTTGTGTAGCGAGATGTTATTCTGGGGACAGCAATTTGTACCTTGCTAAGAAGATCTGGACAGTCAATAACATTGTGTATGAGTTTGTACATTATTGCAGCACTACTATAATCTCGGCGGCTGGAAAGTGCCACAAAATCATGACGCGTCAATAAAAAGTTATAATCAATATTTCTTTGCGGGTATATTCCTACTATTTTAAATGACAAATATTTTAAAAACCTCCTCTGAATCCGTTCAACTGTTAATATTAGGTATACGTAGTGTGGCGACCAAATAACAGACGCATATTCAAGTTTGCTTCGAACAAAAGCAGAGTAGAGAGATTTCATAACAGAAGGATCAGTAAAATGTTTGCAAATACGCATGATAAAACCAAGTGATTTAGATGCACTCAAGCACAGCCTAGTTATATGGCAGACAAATGTAAGTTGACTGTCAAACCACACCCGAAGATCTCTCATCTCACTAAGCTTATATAACAAAATACCATCCACGTTATAACAAAAATTAGAATAAGTACGTTTACGAGTATATGTAACCACAGAGCACTTCGTTATATTTAATTTTAATATTTATCATACACCAATTAGTAATCATATCTAAATTATCCTGAAGTAAAAGTGCGTCACTCAAATTATTAATAGTGGCAAATATCTTCAAAAAACTGTTGATCGACCAGTCATAAAACCGTGCTGATGTTCAGAGATCATGCACTTAACTTGACAGTAAACCTCACAATAGATAATATGTTCAAATACCTTAGCAAAGTTACAAAGTATAGAAACAGGACGATAATTATGTATGTTATGTTATGTTGGTACGTACTGCTAAATTAAAAATAATTACTAACGGTTTTATAAATAAAAACTTACAATCTTTTATTAAAAAACTTGGCACTTGATCGTCACCACAACTAACATTGTTTTTTAATTTGTTGATGCTTTTGAGCACATCGTTTTCACTAATCACAATACTATTACTATTAAATGGAACAGCATTAATTGGCTCATCGCTTCATTCTTCAACAGGTGGTGGGAGAGAGTCAGAAGAAAACAGCTTTGCAAATGCTGAAACAATATCTTCTGGTACATTATACACAGCATCATCATCTTGAAGTTGAGACGGAATCCTAGTACTGCGCATGAAGTTCCAAATTTCCTTAGGTTCAGTAATGATTTTACGTTCCCTATCACTCACCCAGTTCTTATATGCATCAGAAATGTTTATCTTAATTATGGCGCGAAGTCTATTAAATTCCGAATGATAAAACGCAGAATTTGTTGCTCTCCATTTTCGGCGATACTGCTCCTTAACTTTAATACAGTTTTTAATATCACTGGTAAACCATGTCGGAAAAGTTGTATTTCTTGAAGTATATCTGGGCACAGAAGCATCAAATATATTATAAAGGACATTATAGAATTCTTGAACAGCTTTATTAACATCAGTAAAACACTCTAGAAAAGACCAATCAGCACAAGAAAGTTTATCATATAGAATGAGGTAGTTGGCTTTTCTGAAGTTATAGCGGCTGTTGCTATTACTAGGAAATGAAGTTTCCTTCTTGGGCAACTCAACATCCATAAACACAGAGAGAGCAGGGTGATGCAAATCTTCAGTGATGAATGGCACCTTATCACGTTCTATAACAAATTTAGTGTCGATATTAGAGAGCACAAGGTTAAGAAGTTTACCATTTTCATTGTAAATCATGTTGTACTGTTGAAGACCCAAAGTGATGATAAAATTATTCAGTATGTTAACTTTAGGAATTAGAATAGATGATTGTGCGTGGTCATTGTATTGTGGTACGTTAAAATCGCCCAGTATTAAAACCTGTTTATCAACAAGAAATGCTTCTAAACATTCTTAGAAAATGGCTAGACACTCATTTGATTGATCTGGCGGTATATAGAGAACAACCGTATAAAAAGTTAAACGACCAGTTTTGCATCTACAAGCAACTATATCAATTAAGGGAATTCAACGACGAAGGAGTTACAATTTTCTTAAACATGTAGAAGGATCCACCAAAAATATTTATAATCTGTTCAGCCAGAGAATTGAAAGTACGCATAGAACGACGCAGTCAACTATTTAGCCCATAGTTTGTTTTGTGGTCATTTAATCTAAGTCATCAAATATCCTCGTAAATGCGGTGGAATAGCATTAAAATTTACATAGTACAGAAGGTCACTACAATGAATACTATGATTAGATATATTTTAAATAGAAAATATAGTTCTACTGCATTTCTTCTAATATTAAGACTTGATAAATAAAATATATGTCTTAGCAATCTAAGTTATCTCTGTTACTTCTACTCCAGATCTAGACTTCATAATTTTTAGAAATCGTCCTTGCATACGTTCTAATTTATTTACCTGGGTAACATACTGTGGTAACGATACAATCGATGCGTATTTAAGTTGTGGTCTAATAAGTCTAATGTACAACTTTCTTATTATCTCAGCCGAAAATTTTTGTGATAAAAGTTTGAGTGGAAGATCACCTGAAAGCGTGAACTCCGCCCGTCAGCATTGTGTCAAAATTATATTTATGTTTTTTATTCCTTCGATATTGTGAATGTCTCGTTATTTTATTTGTATATATTGTAACAATGTTTGATAAAGAATAAATAAAGAATCTAGTTTTGCGATTAAATTGACTTGGTCAAAAACTTTAGTAAAATTTATACAATGATTTTATCAATACTGATTGGTCATTCGTAGAATCGTGTACTAATGCTGACATTGCAGTGGATAAATTCTACACCTTAGTTTATAACCGTCTAGATAAGTACGTCCCGCAATACAATTATCAAAAATCGAATCAATTCCCTCCTTGGTTTGAAAAAATAAATAAGGCAAAATATTAAGTTAAAGTTGCAGTATCACAGAAAATGGAAAATTACGTCATCCCATTTCTATTACGCGGAATTTCAACGATTGCGTGCATTAACCAAAACCCAAATATGAGTTATAATTCATACATAGCGAATGTGCAGCGTGATCTCAAGAGCAACCCCACTGAATTTTGGAAGTATATCCGTTCCAAAAATGGAACTAGTCGGATTCCTGGGGAAATGTATTGTGGTGATATAAAATATTCCCTGCCAAGTGATATTGTTAATGCGTTTGCTTCTACCTAAAAATACAACGCCAACTAGCGAATGTTCAAGTCAAGAAACTCTATCTATTTTTTGATTAAAGATTGCAAATTTTAATGGGCTAAACCCTTAGCTATCATATTCAATCTTGCTATCCGTACTGGATGTTTCCCTGAACGCTGGAAGTGTGCAGCCATTTGTCCTATTTTTAAACATGGTAACATTGCATCAATAACAGATTATCGACCCATTGTCGTGTATACCATCATGTACAGTCACGTTCTTAAATATATAAGTAATCCACAACACGGATTTCTGCCGGGTCGCTCTACAGTAACGAACTTGGCAGTATTTACACAGGAATTAAGTGAGGGTTTGGATGAACGTGGCCAGACTGATGTGGTATATACAGATTTTTCAAAAGCGTTCGACACCCTCGATCACAGCATATTGATTATTAAACTCAGTTCTTTTGGTGTCACGGGACCTCTTCTTAAATCTTCATATCTAAACCACAGAATGAACTATGGTTTTTATAATGGCTTCAAATCGCAAAAGTTTATATCTAGCTCCGACGTTCCTCAAGGTTCAAACTTAGAACCGCTCTTACTTCTGATGTTTATAAATGATCTTATCACTGAGATTTCTTGCCCAGTTCTAGCCTATGCACATGATGTGAAGATTTATAATTTTATTAATGACAATGATGATGCAGATGTTATTCAAAATAACCTGAATATACTAGCTCACTGGTGTAATGTAAACAAGCTAACCTTGAATGTTAACAAGTGTTGTGTTGTCAGTTATAGTCGCAATAAACTGCCCCTAATCCATGAATATAATATTAACGGCATTCCCCTCATAAGAAAACATGAAATGAAAGATCTTGGAGTTGTCTTTGATTGTCGCCTTACTTTTTCCAGTCATATTAACGCTGTCGCGTTATCAGCTATGAGGACATTAGGTTTCATAATTCGTACGTCCAAACATTTCAATAACATAGACTTATTAAAGACTTTGTATTTTGCCTTAATTCGTAGCAAACTGGAGTATACTTCCATTGTACGGTATCCTTACTACACTAGTACTTCTTTAATTGTTGAAAAGGTACAAAGACGTTTCTTAAAGTTTTTGTCGTATGAAACTGATGGAATTTATCCTGATAGATCTTGTCACTATAATTATTTATTGGGAAAACATTGCTTTACATCACTATCAGCCCGATGAGACATATGTAGTGCATTATTTTTGTTTAAATTGATTAATAATATTATTGATTCTCCAGAGCTGCTCGCTACTCCTACGCCGAAAAGTAATATCTTGCGTAAAGCGCCATTATATCACATGAGTCGTAATGCTAATAAGTATTTAACGATATATTTATTAATGATCACATTTAATTTATGGGTCTAATTCTGATTTCACTGGATTATTTGTATGTTATTTTTTTTTAAATTTATTTACTTTGTTGCTATTGCTGTATTTCTTTATTATAATTGTATAAAGACTAAAGACTATAATATGTTATATATATATATTTTTTTTTTTTCTTAGTATTAAGTGTAGTAACTGTATATTAGAAAATGTATTTTTGTCCCTAGTTTGGATCTTCCGTTGGGCAATAAAGTTATTATTATTATTATTATTATTATTATTATTGTATCAACCTGCATCCCATTCTCAAAAGCGTCTATACCATAAATTACAAATGAAACAAGATTTATCGATGTAGATTGCCCTTCACAGAAGCCATGTTGCTCATTTCCAATTACATTTTGACAGTCTCACTTGATCCGACTGCCAGCAATGCATCAATCATTTTAGAAATAGTGGATTGAATGCATAAACCTTTGTAATTTTTTATCCTCGTGATTCCCAGTTCTATACAATAGTGTTACGTAACATCTTTTCCACAATTATTGTACCTCGCCTGTTCTAAGTAAATATTTAAATCAAAGTGTAATTAGAGTGCATAAAGAATAATAACACTGTTTTAATAAAGTAGGGTGGAATACCGTCTGAGCCAGCAACAGAACTACACTTAAGATTCTCCATTAACTGAAACACCAGCTCAGATCTTACACACAACGAACTAAGATTACATATTTTAAATAGAAACTATCGAAACTACAGAAATCAGCAAAGATACTAAATCTAATGATTAACAGATAGAGCAAATTTTCACTAGAACTGCAGAAACCAAAACGATGATAGAAACCAATTTGGTGGAATGAAAAAACTCCTATAAAAAAGCGTTGACAAAGAAATCAGGAAAAGAAATATCAAATTAAAATTGCAATAAGTAGCAAATATAAACAACAATTCCAGAGATACCATACAAAATTTAAACAAACCAGAAAATGAAAATAATAATGATGCATGGAAGAAAGTAAGACTGCGCAAAAATAGAACATCCTAATAGTGACTGCAAATGAATTTCCTTCTCCGCAGTTCCAAGATTGGTTTGGAAATTTTTGGGTCGGGCAAATCCGGAAATAACTTCTAAAAATATGGAAAAATTTTCGTTTTTTACGGAACGCAAAACAACCAAATTGTGACATAATTAACAAGGCAATAATAAACTTGAATATAATTTCTATATTTAAAAATATCGCAAAAATTAATAAAATGCTGTCTGATCATCAGGAGTGCGATATACTCACCTTGACGGAACATTGGCAATCTGAAGAAAACATTAAGAGACATATCATAGTCAACTTTGAAGAAGAAAACGCCCAAGAAGGGAAACAGTGTATGGTAGAGCTACGGTTTATGTGCGTGCGAGTGTTAAATGCATTGAAAGAAGTGACATTTTTGCGTTGGCGAAAACGGGTTCATTTGAGTGTGTGGTAGTGAAATTGCACCAAAATGAACAAACGCTTCTAGTTGTAATAATTTATAGAGCACTAAACAATGTTAACATTTCTGAATTTTTTGAAACATTTCAATCCCTATTAGTCATGTTAATGAATAAAAATGCTGCATTCGTCATTAGTGATGACTTTAAAATGTATACACAAATACGGAAAAGTCAACCGAATTTCAGAAATTAATTGGTACATTCAATGCTACAGCAACAATCAATAATTTCACTACAATAACAAACTCAAAAAAATCAGTAATTGATAACATAATAACAAATATGTCAAATAAATATACAACCAAAGTTTTTGGAGCGCATATGTTCGATTATCTTACCCAGATGTTAACTTGGGGGAACGCAACTTAGAAGCAATACAATATTAATAAATACACGCAATTTTAACGATTTTCATAATGTTATCATGAGCTTAAAAAATGTTGAATTTTGGAATCATATAATGTCGCCTAGCGATAGCAACTGTAAATGGTATAATTTTATAAATTCATTAAGTATGTTTTTAAATAAATACCGTACAAAAATATTAAATAAATAATATGTCAATCATATTCAGAACACGGAACAAACTGAACTGATAAATTCAAAAATGATGAGCGATAACAAGATAAAGACGACCTGGAATATTATAAACAGTTATCTGGACAAGTCAAGAAACAACAGTAATTATGACGAACATACTATTAATAATATTGATAATATGAAACAATACTTTGCTAATATAGCCTCCCAACTAATTCACCAATTACCTCAAGATGATCATATATGCAATTGTCAAAATAACGCAAAAACACGTTTCCTTAAACTTACAACTAAATATGAGATATTTAATGTTGTAACAAGCTTGGAAAACAAATCCTCATCAGGATTAGATGAAATTACCTCAAAAGTATAAAAATCAGCAATGTATTAACTTGTTCCTATTATAACATATCTAATAAATTGTATGTTTGAACAAGGAATATTTCCCAATTTCCTAAAATTGGGTACAATATAACAGACCTTAAAAAATGGGGACACTATTTTTTTTCAAATTACAGACTCTTTTAAATAACTTTGAAAAAACTGTCGAAAAAATTATTGCATTAGATATAATTACTTATTTCACTGAATGCAAACTATTTAATGAAGTACAGCACAACTGATGTCATAAGTATCTTAATGACGGACAGAAATGTTTATAAACTTAAAGCGAGAACTGAAGCCACAATAAATAAAATTGAAACAAACTGGTTTTAAACCGAGAAAAAACAAATGTAATAGCTTTTCAAACAAAAACACACTTAATAGTGTATCTACGATAAAGGTGGGTGACACAAATATCCTTGCATAAAATTGCTTGGAGTCACAATAGATTACCAACTACGCTGGAACGAACATTGCTCACAATTAACAAAAAAAATTAACTCAATAGTATATTCCATAAGGTTGCTAAAAAGAACCTTTGGAATAAAACACTTGCTTCTTTTATACCATTCTAACTTTGAGTCTCATTTAAGATATGGAATAATATTTTATGGTGGTAGTCCGGCGGCAAAAAACATTTTCCTAATCCAGAAAAGAGTCGTCAGAATAATTTTTAATTTAAAATATAGTGAATCGTGCAAGGGTTTGTTTAAAAGGGAACGAATCTTAACATTATATAGTTTGTATGTTTATGAGTTCTTAATTTCTAATTTAAAAAACAAAACAAACTTTGGAATCACATTGTAAAGAACAAGCATATAAAACAAGGCACATAGCAGACTACTATATACTTTATCACAGATTGACGATGACTAAACGATCACTAAAATATAGAGCAATTCTACATTTTAACAAACTTCCTCAATATCTTAAAGAAATGAGATTATTAAGAGAATTTGAGACAATGGGAATTTTGATCATTATATTATGGATACTAATTTAAACTTAAGAACGATCATTACAGAACCGAATCTCAAAATAAACCATTGTAAATTAATTATACATTTAAAATTATAGAAATTCGTTTTTATTTGTATATTAACATCACTTCCCTTGTTTAATAATTATTGTTGAAGAAAATGTCTACGATAAATTTAATTTGATTGATGTACAAGTGTTGAAACTTAGCTTAATGATAACGTTCCTTAAGCAAAAAATACTGAATTCTTGAATTTTGAACTTTTAAATAAATAAAACACCTAACTTTTTTATACCACTTATATTTTATATTCCGTGACTAGTTTCAATTTTACGGTAATAACAGTTTTGAAATAAATACTGTGTAATTGAAACTAGTCACAGAACATAAAATATAAGTGGTATAAAAAAGTTACATGTTTTCTTTATTTAAAAAATACTTAATTTAAATTACATTCAATTTGGAATTCCAAAATATTCACTAAAGAATTTTATAAAATATAATTTTAGTATTAAATTTATCCCAATAGAGTAATGTATAGACAAATTATATTTTTATGTTTATTACGACTATTTAAATACGCCATAAATACACTACCCTTAATTAGTTTACAAAAGAAGACTAAAAGCCATCGCATCAAACAATGTAAATAGATAAAAATATTATTTATGACATACCTTAAGGTTCATGTTGCTCATAAAGTAGTTGAATAATTTGGCTAAATCCAGCAATCCTTTGTATGAAGTTCTTAAAAGGTTTCTTAAACAAAACACGAACACGCAATGTTTTATGCCCGCGACAAATGAGTTTATAAAATGTATACTACACTGTCATTACAATATTCGTACATGTCTTCACGTGAATTCACTAGATTTAAATTGATTACGTGTACTGACAAAATTCCGATGTCTTGCACTTAACACTCAAAGCGATTTCCAAGTTTTCATTTTAGCCTCGAAACTTTTATAGGACGCGAATACACACGCATCAACACTCGCAACGAAAATTGTGCTAATAAAAGAGAAGATTTATTACAAAGGATTAACTAAATGTGATTAAGAGTAGCATTGTGGTGCAGAGCGGATTATAGTGCGGTGTTTTCAGAAGAGGTATATGACATTATAAGAGCTTAAATAATGGCGAAGAGATTAAATCGGTCTGCTCATTAAGCAGATTAATATTAATATTCCTACCTTGGCGATATATCTCTAATGACTGCAAAATATTAAACCTTTGACCTTACTAATTTCACTTCTAAATATTCTGTCAAAAATTCACTTGAATTATCACAAAAACTACACCCAAGAACTCGAAATTACTTTCTTTTGAAATTAGTAGTATGTTCCTTTATTCATATACACTCTTTTAAACAAATACAAAACTAATCCCGCTGTAAAATCAGAATTACTAGATGTAATAGTAACAGATTATGGAATCCCTTCTTAGTCCAATTTTTAAGTTGAATTTAATTGATAAGAATAACAAAAATAAATTCGAAATATTTAGAAAACCTACTAACGTCAACTCCACAATTCTACAATCTTACAAGTTAGCTGCATTCCATGATACATAGAGCCTTCATAATTCCTCCATCTGATTAAAGTAGAGCTACGGGACTTGACAAAATCATTTCAATAGCAAAGGAGAATGACTTTCCAATTAGTCTAATTCAAAATTTAATTCACAAATAAAATTACAAATCAAACTGAGCTTTTACTTATTTTGGGCACGTAAGAAATAAAATATCAAATATCTTTAGAAAACAAAGATACTTTTTTAACACGAAAGACAAAATACAATCAATTAAAAAATCAGGAGTATACCAAATTTCATATTCAAAATGTAATAGCACAAATGTAGGGCAAGCATTTAGGAGTTTTGAAAAGAGGTTCAATGAACAGCATAGAGCATTTCAACTTGGACATACAAGTTCCTTTTCTAATCATATCTTAGAGTTTAATCATTCATTTCCACATATTTAAAACTTTCACATTTTTGCAATAAGGGCCAAAGGCTTAATCTTTTGGAGTCATTGACGATATGCCACTAAAGTAAGAATATTAATACTAATCTTAATATTAATACTAATCACATTTACAGCCGTACTAATAGTCGCGAATTAATTCTCGAACTGAAAAATCCTGAATTATTTGTCGTATTTATTAGTCGGGTATTTACGGGTAGTTTCGGCGACTTCGAAGAATTATCCTCGATACGGGAACTTTTTAGTGACATTTAATTATTACTGGTTTTACGTTGGCAGAATCTTCATGTTCTGTCAGTTGAAGAGCGCCATTTATTAAATTACGAATATAGTAAGTACAATTAATACTTATTTTTAATGGAAATGGTACATAATAATGGTAATTCATTTTACAGAAATGGATAAAGGTAAAATTATAATAACAATATATTAACTATAATTAATTATAAAAATATCTGTTGACAAGTAAGAAATTGACAGTTCGCGAATAATCTCGAAATAATCTTGCGTCGCGCAGGATTATTGAATTGACGTTTATCTTTAAAAATAATCCGAGGTAAAGGAATAATCCTTATACTCGAATTAATTCGCGACTATTAGTACGGCTGTAAGTTAATTATTTGTAATAAATCTTCTCTTTTCTAATAGGGTTGATTAAAAATCCATATTTCATCAATAAATTGTTCACATCTTCATTTTTTTCTTCATTGACACTTGATAATGACCTGTGAAATTCTAAACTATTTTGAAGCGGTAGTACTAGAAATACAAAATTTTATGATATATATTCCTTATCAATAAAAGTGTTTTATTACGAATTTTTCCACCAATTGCTATTTTACGTTGGGTAAACTATTTGTTTGGTTTTGTATACAAATTCGTTTGATGGTTTATGGAGAGAATTAATTATTGAGGTATCTTATTTTTGTTAATGTTTCAGTTGGACGAATGGATAAGATTGAGCAAAAAAAACGTAGTCTAATAGGGACCAACAAATTGATTCATATATATACTAACAAAATGCCTAGGTCTTATATGTTAGTACCGTAAAGTATTGTAATTCTGACTTTTGCAATAATGTACTGTGCATAATGTTTCAACGAAAGTTTTGTGTCAAATACAATTCTAAGATATATAAAGATGTGTAATGAAGAGATTTTAGTTTGGTGGCTTGTAATTTTAAGAGATGATGCAGTAACTTTTTGAAAAGGAAAACGTTTTTTCAAAAAGGAGTGGATATGTGATAGGATTAAACTATATAGAATTGGGATTAAATATGTTGTAGAGTAACGGGTAAAGTAAGGAACCTTGTGAGATGCCTTGGTTAAGAAGGATTGGTAAAAACAATGCTTGTCGGAGCGATTGGTAACTAGAATGATAAGATACTGGCGAATATTATAGAACATCTATAACTGATTAATAATAAGTGATTGATTTTCAAAATTTTTATTCAATTTTCTACAATTGTTCGAACAACGAACGTCATCATGAACACACTCCAACTATTACATAAACATACTTAAAATTTTGATTTAAAAATACTACACGGAGCGAAAGAAGGACAAAAGCTTGGACTATTAGAAAACCTGAAAATTCATAAAAATAAAACAGAAAATGTATTAAACGATCAACAGGATTTATCCAACTCTCCTCTTATAAGGATGTTCATCCTGGTGACAACTGCGCAAGCCCCATTTATTTGTTTTTTGCGATAATAAAAGTTAAAGGGAATGAGAAACTGAACAAGTTTTTCATAAAATTCTTAATTTTCGAGAAAAATAATTAAAATTAAAAATTTTCACATTTTTTGCCAATTGTTATTAAACTAAATAACAAATAATTATAGATAATTCGAATGTGAACAAATTACTAAGAATAGCCTTTTTACGTAAACCTCATAGTTTTCGAGAAAAAGAGGGAAAGTACTATGATGGCCACATCACCATTTTTATGTTAGGTAGATAGAGCTAGGCCCTATTTTAATTAAGAATGTAAGATTCGGGTTGACACTATAAAATAGTCACTTAATTATCTGCAAATTGTACCTTAATCAGTAGATTAATTTCCAGAAATATATTCAAACATTTTCTGTAGAATATATTATTCATAAATCATCTCATACGAAATAATTACATCACTTTTATTTTTATACATTTTTAAGTCCTTGCATATGTTTTACTAATTAGAAATTAGAAACTATCCACCTTCACTGCTTATGAATTTGAAGGAAACACGATGACTTTGTTTTACCACTTTATTTAAAATTATACGTGACTATAGTTTTTACTGTAAGTATAAAATGTATTAAAATTACGAAATTTAACCTGTTTAAATATATTATAATAATTATAAATTCATATGTAGTGAAGGTGGATAGCTTCTTCAATATATACCACAAAGTAAACTCCTCCACAATAAAACAAATACATTTTTTAATCAGTATAACACTTTAACTTTATTTGTATAACACTTGATTTAATTAATATGTTGACTATAGTTTCGGCAACTCAAATTGTCATTATCGAAACAAACTGACTTAAACTACGAAATGCGCAAGTATTTATACAGCGTAAAGATAAATAAAACACTTTGTTTTTCCACAATAGTTTATGATCGAAATTATAGTCGCAGTCAATAAATAACTATTGTAATAAAACAAAATATATTGATTTCTTTTTTAAAGGAAATCTCTGACAAGGGTATGTGTAGTGCTCGAAAGATCATTAAGTTAAAGCCTGCCATTTTGTGTTTTTGCGGGTATCTGAAGTGATTAGGAATAATAAAATTTGTAATGGTGGGTTTTCTATAAATTCAAGTATTATTAGCTATAGAGGTTAAAAGATGCAACTAGTTAATTATATTATATTATATAATTGTAAATTTGATTTTTGAATGGATGTTGTTAATATATTCTATAAATGACTATCTGTTCCTATAAAACAGGCTAACATATCGTCTACATACCGATACCATATTTTAATATTTTTTGTAACATTGGTTATAAATATTTTGGCTAAAAATGAACTTCATAGTGAGCTACTCCATTAATTTGCTTATAAAATTTGTTATTAAGTAAAAAATAGTTATTATTTAAGATAATTTCCAATAAATATAAAAACTTTGTTTTTAAAGAGACATTTATATTATTTTTGTAAGAGTCCTCTAAAAATTTTAAAGGGTCTTGCGGTCGAATATTCGCAAACCAGGATCTTTGTTTAACTCTAAGATCTCTGAATTTTGTAAAAAGTCATAAATATTTGAATTGTATGCGGGTTTTTCTAAAACAACAATCGAGTTTCCTTATCTGCTTAGGTAATGATCAAATTATTGTTTTAAATTGTATGTTTAATGGATTTAACTGTTTTATGATCAAATAAGTTTTTGATAGTTGCATTTTTAATTATTTTAGCAATTTTGTGTTTAGTTGATTTACAATTTGTAGATTTCGTAAGGACTAATTCTAATTCTATATCTAATGTATCCTTGGTGCTATTACTATTTTCACTTTACATGAATAAAATTATATAAGTACTTTCAAAAATATATTCTAAGACGCTACAATATATTTTTGAAAGTACTTATATAGTATTATTCATATAAAGTGAAGATGAACTTTCAACATCTGTCATCCTCATTAATCAGCTATTACTATTGACATTTGGAGAGTAATTAGGTCCTGATTCTAATAATACTAATTTAATTTTTAATGTAATATTGGTGCTATTAATACTCCTAGTGTGAAAATAGTGGACGATTGGTAGGGATATATTTGCTTGTTCTGCTTTTCGCTTTATAGGTGCACTAGTTTCTTATTATGGTTTAAGATTTTTTTATTGGTGATGTAGCTCACTTTCTCCCGTACATAATCTTCCAGAAGGTCAAATTTTACATGATGAAGAGTATACGCTAGCTCGCTGTGCAGAACCTTGATGTAGTTGAAGTATCACATCACGTTTCACGAACCAGGATTTGAGTTCTTCTTTTATCCCAGTTTTTTTCTGCTATCTTAATTGTCTTCTTTGCGACCACCAATTTACACTTGGTTTTTAATTCACATACTTCGAAACGACGTTTGACTGCATGCATTTTTGATTCAATATGATATTCAATCTTGAAAGTCAAGCAATTGTAGTTTAAAATATATTTTTGCTTTTTTGGTACACTAGCAGTAATTATATTTTCTAGCTTCTAGTTCGTTATACACGTTAAATAATCAGTCAAATACTTTTACTTTGTTGGTATAACACTTGATTTTTATTAATATGTTGTCTATAATTTCGGCTACTTAACTTGACATTATCAAAACAAAATTAACTACGAAATGCACAAATATTTATACTGAGGATTATTTACAAATAGCATAAAAAAATCGGAGAGTACATAGGTTTAACTTGGCCGTTAATTAATGGAATTCGCGGATTAGCACGAGCTTTATGCATTTCTAGTGATTCTAGAAGGTTTATTTTTAGCAAAATGGATTATTATCTTCTCCAAAAGAATAGTTTTCCTCTATAATATATTTAGCAAAGGTTTTGTTTTACTAATGACAATTTGATTTGCAGAAACTATAGTCAACGTATATAATAAAAATCAACTGTTATACAAACAATGTATAACGAAGTAGAAGCTTCTTATATTCAAAATATAATTTTTTTATTTAAATTATTCATGGTTATTGAGTTCGCAGCAGAAGTAAAGATTAAACTATTTGTAATATTACAAAATCAAAAACAACGTTCCGAATTAGGTTAGGAATCTTATAATTTGGTGCAACTGTGGATTCTAGATAATTGAAGGTCAGATTTTAGATTTTTATTAATATACTTAATCATTATTATAAATTAATTCTGCACTTTTTATGCATGTTTAACATAGGCGGGTTATCCTCAAACTCAACACTTACCTCTAACTGAGAACTTCTTACAAAAAGTCTTGTGCATTAGTTATTTCATGAACTACAAATACATTGATTTAAATGTTTTATTGATTGAAACTTTAAACTTTTGATTATTCTATCATTCAATCATTCCTCCTTCAAATAAATTTATTGTAAATAGTAATACTATTAATAATTGAAATGTAATAGTATATGTAGGGTAGGCGTGGACGAGTGGTTTTTAAATCCTACACTCAGCAGAATAAACCCGATAATGTTGAAAATTTTACACTTAATTTGTCTTATAATGGATAACGGTATTGATTTTAATTTAGTAAATTGAATTTTAGGCAATATTTTTACTACACTTATATATAACAAATATCTCTATTTGGAAAAAGCATATATAATAAATATAATTACAATACAGATAGATGGTGCTAGTCCATTTGGGCTAGCACCATCTTGTCTGAGGTCTTTTTGTCCTGTCTTTAATGAAATAGTGAGAAAAAAGTATTTTTACTAGCTAGCTGAATTGTCCTGATGTTTCGCATACATGAATTCATGAATTGCGAGGGGAGGATGTTGATATTTAGAAGGACTATTTAGATTTCGGGCGATTCAGAATTTAGTTAACAAATGTTGATTGTGGGGATTATTGGAAAATTCGGACAGAAGATTATTTGAGGGATTATGGAGTGGGTTAGCAGGGTGTCGGAGTTTCGTTAAGATTCTTAGGGCGGATCTTTCGAAAACTTGGAAGTGGTGAAGGATTGATGGGCGGATTTGGGTGAAAAGGATTGCACCATATTCTAACAAGGGCCGGCATATCGATTTATTTATGTGTGTTGTAGTTTTTATTGATATTCCTTGTGTTTTAAATGTTAAAGATCTAAAATTCCGAGCCCTTTTGATTTTGTTTTTATTGTATATGCATGGAGTTTAAAGGAGAGTTTAGAATCAAATAGGATACCAAGGCATTTGCAGGTGTAGGTGTGATAAATAATAGTATTATTGATTAGGATTAGAGGAGATTGTGGTATGATTTTGTGGAAGGGGATGAATAGTTGGGATTTGAAAGGATTAATTTTGATTCGCCATTTGGAGCAGCAGGCTTTGATGGAGTCGAAGGAGCGTTGAAGGGATTTTTGGGAGATTTGAAGAGAATGGCCAATAAGAATGGTGTTATCGGCGAAAAGAAGGAAATATTATGAAGGGTTGAAATATGTGAGACAAGGATGACTAATGTCGTGACAAAATATATTGTATAGGAGTGGGGTTAAGGAAGAATCTTGAGGTACACCTTGTAGGAATGGGAAAGCGTTTGTTTAATTCTTACTTGAAATGATCTATTGGAAAGAAAGTTGTTTATTAGGATTATTAAATGATGGGAAATTTTTAGAAGGAGACATTTATATAGGAGTCCAATATGCCAAATTATGTCAAATGCTTTTTGGATATCTAAAAATTGTAAGATTTATTTTTTACCTTCGCTGTGTTTAGTTTGCATATTAAACTTTAGGATGGAGAGAGGAAGTATTGTGGACTTTTTGGGGAAGGAAACCAAACTGCTGGTAATCAGGAATGGAAGTGTGTAGGAGTTTTTGTTTCAAAGAGATTCAAAGAGTCTTCCAATTACAGGGAAGAGTGTGATGGGACGGAAGCTAGATATAAGTGTAGGATCATTTTTAGATTTACTGATAATTATACCATTTTTCCCTTCGGGAGGGAAATATTGTTGGGAGACGGAGTACTCATTTTTTAATAAACATGTTTATTTTATCAGGGAGTTTTTTTAGGATTGATACTACAATTATTTTTTAAACTATTTTCAATAATTTGAAGCTTATTCTACTTATCTTGCTCTAGGTAATATTCTAAATATTTTTTTAATATATATATAAACGCAATTTTTAATAGAGTTGACTGAAAATCTATTAAATTTTTAATTATAATTTCTAATAATTTTAGTTACTTAATATACTATTAATCATAATGATGGTTGCGACCGTGACTATGTGGTAATTCATAATGAACAATGAATAAAACACTTACTGTGTTTTTAACCACTATAATTTATTATAATATATAAATATATTACAATTTGTACGACTTAAGTTTCGACTTTTGACAGTCATTATCAAGTGAAAATGACTGTCAAAAGTCGAAACTTAAGTCGTACAAATTGTAATATATTTATATATTATAATAAATTATAGTGGTTAAAAACATAGTAAGTGTTTTATTCATTGTTTAATATACTATTGTTTTATAAATTTCAACTATTTTGCTATTTCTTAATTTTCAATCGTTACCTAATAATAATTACAATAACTATTTTTTTTCTCATTAATTATTCAACTATAACTATTTTTCTGTTTTTTTTTTTCGACTACGTTTCTAATGAATTTCAATCATTTTAATGCCAGGAAAGCTATTTTATTACATATTTACATTTTTTATATTAAATATCGTACTCTTGACCTATAAATTGTATATTGGCTTCGCGTAAAATTGCCCTAAGGTAATATACGATTTATTAGGGTAGGTCAGAATAATACGAGGTAAATGTTCTTTGCATTGTAATGTGTTGAGAGTATTCCGGTTCAATATATTATTTAATAATGTAAGTCAGGATTTATAAAATATATAAAGCTAGGTCAAGGATTTAAATGTAAAATTTATTGGATTAAGGCAAAAGCGTCGTGAAAAAATCTAGTTGGAATGTACTAGGTAATAGTAAAATAAAATATTACACATTAGTATTACTACCTTTAACGTAAACTCATACTATAAGCATTCTCAAAATAATGCGATAAGAACAGTATAAACAGCCTGAAATTATTTAAAAATTAAATTAGTGAGTATTTTTTTGGGTCACTTAGAAAATGAAAATTATTAAAAGTAATTATGAAAATTCAAAATAAACTTAAAGAAATTATGAGACAATATCTTAAAATTGATAAAAATTTATAATTATTTCTAGTATTGATCAATAATAAATAATAAGGAATAAATGAATAAATTAATGAAAGAATAAAGAAATAATTACGATTAAAGTATAAACATTACCAAAAAGAAATAAAATTAACAATAATTTATCATCATAACCACAAAAATGTAAAATTTCATAATTTTATTTATAAATATTTTTTTAGAAATAAATTACAATTAAAAATAATTCTGAATAAAACCTCAGCTACAATAATAACACATAAAATCTAATTCATGTCAAAACAAAAAGCTATGCTTTCAAATCAAGAAAACTGCTACATAACTTTTTGCTATTTTACTAAAATGGAATATCTCCAAAATAAGCATATAACTTAAATAAGGTTAAAGTAAAAATCTTTTTTTACTGAAACAAATACATAAAAACTCGCATTACGAGACTAACAAAATCTAATACTCCTAATTCCTAAAATTATCTTAGAACCAGGATTTAGATTAGATTGGATTAGATTACACGGAATCGTTTGGCTTACATCCTTACAGTACTGCGACCTGGATATATTTTTTGTAGTAATACCCTGCTACTAGTATAATCTGATTCGATCTGGCGTTATTGCCATTTCTCCGGTTATGATCAGCCTGATGGTAGCCATAGAATGTGCTCGTCCGTTTTCTCTGCCAATCCACATAGTCTACAAGTGGTGTTTACCTATCTCCTGAAGATGTTATTTCACTGGACAATGGCCTGTAATGAGGCCGGAAACCAACATTCTATCGCTTTTAGTGAGGCACAAGAGCTTTTTAGTTCTGCTTGGCGAGAGATCAGTAAACATATTTGATTGCCTTTTAGATGGTGTGTTTATCCAGTGCTCTGTTTTGCACCTTCTTACCACTCTCGGACCACGCCCTTTCTATGTGCTATTGATAGCCCAAGTGTAGACTTTCGTCCGAACATTTAATTCGCAGCTCCTTCCCTAGCAAATATATCGGCATCTTCGGTACCAATTATACTTACGTGGTCCGGTACTTACATTAGAGTGAGGTTGTTGCCCCTGGCCAATTGGTTCAGAGCTTGTTTGTAGTTCCAAGTAGTTTTAGAATTGAAGCTGTGCACTTTGAGGTTCTGAAGGAGATCCTGGCTGTCTACAACTAGACAGATATCAACAGGATTTAGTAAACCAAGTATTTATGAATCAAACAAATGAACGAAAATCATCATGGCCCAATACATAAGAATATATCTCCCATACATTCAATTATGTATCATATGTCATCTATCACCTGTGGTATGCTTTTCGTCCTATATTGTATGACTGAATAAGCAAATTTAGAATTTTATGTAGGATCGACCTGACATGACTGACGATCCTGTTATTTTTACCTAACGTAATCGTTTACCAAATTTAGATTAAACGTAGAACAATCCTTATAATTGCTTTAGGATGTCTCGTAAGTAAAATATATTTTTTGACTTATTACGATTCGCAAATATTACCTTACCCATTCTAGTACCTCTAACTAATAAAAAGTGTCCGAAAATAAAGTTTATATTACTTTAGCTTCTACATTCCCTTTTTCATATTTTAGGACTTAGGTTTTTAAACCTATCAGGTGACTCATTGTAGCATTTGTTCATTTGGCTCAAAAAACTTACACTATACGCAATATCGAGTCTAGTCAAAACCGCTAGATACATTAGACTTCTAATCAATTGCTGATAAGGTAACGTTCTATTAATGTTTTCATCGCTAAAGATTACATTCTTTTAAATAGGTGTGTTGACAGTTTTACTTTCTTGTATATTGAATTCATGCGATAATTGTTAACATATTGAACAATTATTCCTGATTTAGAGTGATGAATCCTTCTTCCTTGTTTCGGATGATTCTTAAACTTGGACACTTTTTCATTTCTCTTAGGTTCTTTATTTTAATATTTTAATTTAACTAATATATTAGAGATTTAGTTTCATTTGAATCATTTGAGAATATGAAAAAATCGTCTACATATAACGCGATTATGGTTAATTCTTTGTTTACTTTTATACATCTACAATGTTTAAGTTCTGATATTTTATAGTTCATTGAAATGAAAAGATCGTCCACCCTTTTATACCAGGTTCTGTAAGACTTCTTAAGACCATATACCGCTTTATTCAGTTTACAAACAATGTTTTCTTTACATTGTAACACAAAACCTTCTGGCTGCCTCATATAGACAGTTTCTTCTAAAATACCGTCCAAAAAAGCTGTTGTTACATCTATATTTCTTATATCTAAATCTAATTCTACAGAAAGCGCAAATAAAAGTCTAAAAGTGGAATAACTACTGGGGTGAAAGTTTCATCGTAATCTATGCCTTGCTTATGTGTAAAGCTTTTAGCTACTAGACGTGCACGATACCGCACGGTGGTTCTGTTACATCCCAGGCATGTGTCATAAAAGGACTCCCTCTTCTCTCATAGCCATGCGCCATTATTATTATCTAGTCTTGATAGTGCTTCACTTACCATTCCACTTTACATTCTAGAGTTGTATCTATTGCACATAGATACGTTACATAGTTCTCAAACGATTTTGGTTTGGATGCTCTGGCTGACCTTATTACTGCTTCTGTGTTATCTTCATTTTTTACCTGATATGTTTCTTCATCATCTAGGGTTTGTTCTTCTTTAGTATCTTGTTGGTTTTCAATGTTAACTTCCACTGAATCTAAGATTCAACACACTATCAGTTTCATTCTCCATTAGAATTAAATGCCTTCTGATGATTACCTTATTCCTGGTTTCGTACAATCTATATCCTTACGTGTGATCACTATAGCCCGAAATAATCATCTTTCTGGATTTTTATCCTATTTGGTTCTCTGTGCTTTTGGAATGTGCACCATAGCTTGTCTTACAAAAAAATGTATGTGGCTTACATCAGGTTTCTGGTTGTTCCACATTTCAAATGGTGTTTTATTCTTTATTCCTGAACAATCTTATACTGAAAATAGTGGGTTCTAATGGCAAACAAAAAAAGAATAACAAGAAAGGAATAAAGCTAGTGCAATGGATTTCTAGGTCGATACTAGCAAATACATATAGTTTTATTAATTTTATAAATCATAATAAAATACAAATTGCATTAATATCAGAAACCTAGTTAAAACCTGAACTTCAGTTCAGTATTAAAAATTATAATTGTATTAGAAAAGTTATAATTAAGGTTAAAGGCGGTGTAATGATTCTAATACACAAAACAATACAAAGACTTTTCTTTAACTGTAAATAATGGTAGCAACATCGAATATTGCGGCATACCTATTACTTTTGATAAAAAAGACACACATATTATATCAGTATACAATCCACCCAACATACATACATCCGCACCGGAATGGTCTACTCTCCTAAACTCGGTTAAAGGTAACTGCATAATTGATGTATATTTTAATGCTCGCCACCAACTCTGGAGCTCTGCAAGAACATCCAATCAGGGCACTAATCTATTAGAGGCAATAAATAATTTAAATCTAATTGTGCTAAACACTGGAGGTAATACAAGAATATCGGCACCTATAAAAACCCATCAGCAATCGACATCACAATTTCCTTTCTAAACCTAGCAACTTTAATTAACTGGGTATTTGAAAATACATCCAACTCTGACCACTTTCCAATAATAATTATGATAAATGAAGTCTTCCATCACTACCCAAAAGAAAACTACAATAAAGTGTGCAGACAAATAAAGTTAATTGGTCACAGTTCACGTCTGATATGGAAACAGGTTTTGCTCGATAAAATCATCTTGACCCCACCTTTTTAATATCTGCCATAAACAGAAATGGCTAAACCCAATATATCGAATAACAACACTTCTAAAGTCCACACCCTGGTGGGATACTGGGTGTACATATGCAACCAAAGGAAAGAGGCGTTACGAATACGAATTCTCTGCGCACAAACAAGGAGGCTGCATCTACCAGGAGGTTATTAAAACTAAAGGCATGGAAAACCCCTGCGACAAAAATATGGAACAACATTAAGGCATTCAATGGCACTACTATTAGGAATCAAATAATACCTCCAGATATTTCTGCATCCATCCTAGAATTATTCGTCCCTTAATTTGTTCCTCTTTCAGAAACCCTACATATTTCTAATGAAATACATTTCCTTTTCTTCCCCTTCACCATGTCCATGGTCCTGAAGAATGTCAATTCCACAGCACCTGGTTTGGATGGAATTGCCTGTAGTATGATTTCTCACTTACAGGAAATTGCCAAAGAGTACTTCCTAGGTATCTACAATCAATGGTGGATAAACATGGAACATTTTGAAGAGTTTAAAAACGTTTTTATAATTCCTATATTAAAAGCTAACAAAAACAAAACAGACTCTTACAGACCAATATCACTGCTGCCGTGCTTAACAAAATTTTTTGAAAGAATTATTAAATTAAGATTGGAGTGGTGGTTAGAAAATAAGAATAAGTTGCCAATTAGACAATATGGTTATAGACTTGGACTTGGCACTCTTAATGCCTTGCACGATTTGGTAACTAATATACAATGCTCCTTTTCTAAAAATCATTACCACCCATGTTTTGTTGTGGACATTAAGGGTGCATAGGATTCCGTACTTTTAAACATTTTGAAAGAAAAAATGATAAAATTGGGTACCCCCAAAAAAGTATCACTATATACAGTGAGGAAAGTATACATATTTGACCACTTAACCGCACACCTAATCGGACCGCGTATTGCTTATACAAAGCTCCCTCAATGATCAGTTCTTGCCCCGTTACTTTCAACAATTTATCCACTCAATATTCCTTTGATATATACATTGCATCCAATATGCAGATGACTTTGCTATACATACGTCCTGTAAGAATATGAATATAGGCATACAGCGATGCAGAAGTATAGTCATTAAAGTAGATGAATGGGCGACACAGAATGGATTTACAATATCTGAAGAAAAATCACAATTCATATTCTTCTTAAGACATTATCCGTCATCAAGGACTCAACTTAAGGTATTTAAATATATATTTCCTGTTGTCAGAGAGATAAAATATTTGGGAGTTATTCTAGACATAAAACTTCAATGGAATATACATATTCAACACGTATCCAACAAATGTGAAAAAGAAATGAATATAATTAAAACTGTGTGCATAACTTGGTGGGGTGCAGACCCGTACATAGGAATTCTCTTCTATAGAGCCTACATTAGAGCAATTCTTGATTGCGGATGTACTAACTATGGATCAGCAAGTAACTCAGCATTGAAAAAAATTGATACCGTGCAACACAAATCATCAAAAATTGCGCTAGGTGCAATGAACTCATCCCCATCTCCTGCAATCTTAGCCGGATATCAGGCTCTTAGACAAAAATAATAGCTAGAAAAGTAATAATCAAGTATAACTCTTTACAGAAAGTGCATATTTTGAGTATTTTATGCAATTTGAATACCTAGGTATTAACCGAAGATTACTGGAGTAAGAAGAATAGGCCTCCTATAATTGGTACATATCAGTAAAATGCCAAAATATCATAATAGCCACATCGGAACTATATTTTCTCATACCTACAACCATGTTATATCTCAAATAAAACCAATATTTCCGCAATTTACAGAACTTAGGTACTCTTTTGTTGTCTTTGAGGCAAAATTTTAACTAGCAGAAAATATCGATAAAAACGCATCTATTTACACAGCTGAATGTGTAGCAATATTAAAAGCTTTAGAATGGGCTAAACTAAACATAACCGAAAATATTGTAATAATCAGTGACTCTCAGTCAGCATTACAAGGAATTGCCAGCATAAATTTCAAAACGCTAAATGATCATATTATAATGGTTGTAAAGAAGATTATTGGAGAATTAAAAGCAAATAAACAAAAAGTAAGCTTAGTGTGGGCAAAGGATCATTGTAATATCATTGGAAACGAAATGGCCGACCTACTCGCAAAATGCGCAGCAAATTCAAGTCAACATCACCCAGATGCGAACGTCTCCATACCTGCTTCGGATACCTACCAACTAATAGAGAAACTCTCCAGAGAAGAAGTGGAAAATTACTGAACATATACTAAAGATACTCAGTACAAATTACTCCACCCGACCTACCCTAAACAAATCCCGCACATATCCCAATACTACCTACCTCGCCAGCTTACATCTACAATAATAAAAATAAATCATGGGATGTTCCCAAAACATTTATTTAGATTAAACCTTAAAGAAGACCCATACTGTCATTGTGGATGTGTGTGTGATATTAATCATATATTTTTGAGTGCACTTCCAATATAATCCAAACAAAAGAATTACTAAGGGATATTAAACACATTACCAGTCTCCCGGTCAATATGGTACATTTATTAACCTTAAATGAAAGACCTATTTATTCGGCAATCTTCAAGTTCTCAAAGAACACTAACATAAATTTATAGCTCGCTCAAGCAAACTTAACATCCGTAGTAAATAGAAAAAACACGAAAATATTTTCGTAAAATCTACAACAAATGAGTCTTATTAAGACTACAAGAACAAATCACATTTGAAACAACTACTTCTCTAGCTAATACTTCGACAGACATTGAATAATACAAAAGTAATTTGCGTGTTACAAAATAGCAAGGCTATCAAAGCAACACTAGTTTGAACGTATTTCTTTCTGTAAAATGAACTAAAAATGATTGATTGTACCTTAAAATAGTTTGTGAGTGACTATACTATGGTAATTTGGAACAAGAAATGAATTTAGGTTGATGTAATTAAAAATAAATTAGCAAAAGCAATTAAATAATTCAATACACAATTTTATAACCATCTGTAGACACGTGTTTCGATATTTCAATCTCTTCAGTACTGCTTTATTATAAAATTGATTCTAAACATAAATAAAAACGTTTACTAAAATTTCATTATATTTAGTTAACATCCGTATGTTAGTCTTCAGTTATAAGCGCATTTCATGTTAACACCCTCCAATCTCTACTGTTATGTTACCATGGGCTCACTCCTGTACGCTTTCCAATATATGTCATAACAGCCCGCATCGACAACCTTTTTCCATGAATGTATTCCTGTTGGTACTGCATTACCTATAACTTGATAACAACAATAACATAAATTATGTGACTAAATGGCATCTAGTCAAAAAATTACGAAAAACATAGCAAATCCCTATTAGTTTAATATATACTAATACATCACCTTTCAGTTTCTATATATAATTGCAATTGAGTTGCTGCTAAAATATTTAATAAATTTAAAGGATTGAACTAATAATAATAATAATAATAAGCCTTTATTTCTCAACAGACAATTGAGTTCAATTACAGAGAAATATACATATAACAGGGCCATGAATTTACCAAAATAAGTACAGTTTATACAATGAACGAAATAATATACAATTAGAGCAAAACACAAGTTAACACCACAGAAAAAGTCAGTAAACATCAGGCATTAAGCAGTAATTCTAGAAATTATATTAATGCTAGTTTAAGATTCGACCTAAAGTTATTAATATCCGAGCAAAAATATCTACATGATATTGTACTTCGTGGTAATATCTCACCATTTTATGTAATGGCGAATGCTTATGATGAGTTGTGCGTGGAATATCCAAAAAGAATGTTTGATTGCTACGACTGTTATACCTAGGAATTTTGAAATAAAATTGTAACAAAAGATCAGGGTTATCAGTGATTCCGTGTATGTGTTTATATAAGTCACAAACTACCACAAATCTGTGCCCATCAAATATTGATGGCATATTAAATTCCAAAAGAAGTTCACTGGTTCTAATATTATATCCTGGATAGCGATTATACTTACAATAGTACAAATATCTTAGGGAACGCTTCTGCACTCTTTCTAAAAGATTTACATTAAGTTTACACCTTGGGGTCCACACAGACGCACAGTAATTTAATTTACTTAAGATAAATGCTTCGTAAAGTCTAACCGCTGGCGTAATACTAGTGAAGTCTTTACAATTTCTGGTGATAAAGCCTATTAATTTATTGCATTCAGAGACGATATAATCGATATGTTTACTGAATGATAGCTTGCTATAAAAATATATACCAAGGTCTTTAATCGTATTTTCGCGCTTTAAAGGAGTATCCCGAAGGATATAGTTACAATGTAAGGGTTGAAACAGGCGATGATATGATACAACAGAGCATTTAGAAGTATTAATCTCTAATCCATTAGCGGAGCACCAATCAAACATACGTTCTAAATTACTTTGTAAAACGACACAGTCACTAGCAGTAGTTATTTCATTATACAGCTTGATGTCATCTGCATACAAGAGATAATTATAGTTAAATACTCTACAAATATCATTTAAATATATAACGAACAAAAGTTGGCCCAATTTACACCCCTGGGGAACACCACTTTTGGCTATATATAAGTTAGAACTAAGACCCGAATAATATACAAATTGACGTCTATCCGAAAGGTATGAGCAGATGGCATTTATGATGGTTCCATTAATGTTATATTTAGATAAGGCCTGTATTAGCTTATCATGTGGCATCCGATCAAAACCCTTGCTTGTATCAATGTAGATAACGTCAACCTGCTTACATTGGTCCAGTTTTTCAGAAATATATTGTGTAAAATTTAATAAGTTTGAGACAGTTGATCGCTTCTTGATAAATCCATGTTGTTTCGGGCTAAGAAAAGGAGACACCGCATTATAAATTAAATCGTATAGTATGGCCTCAAAAATTTTAGAAAAATTAGAAGCAAGCGAAATAGGTCTATAGTTTTCCATACAATTTCTATCGCCATTCTTAAAGACAGGTGTTACTTTAGATAGTTTCCATATTTCCGGAAATATACCATGAGCTAAAATTAAATTGAAAATATAAGATAGCGGTTTGGAAAACGCATTGGCACAATCAATAAAAGCCGGAACATTATTATTATTATTTATTTATTATAATTCTTTGAATTTCCTGTTAAAAAAATACATTAATAGATACATACATAAAAAATACAATAAATTTTGAGCACAGGAATCGCAGGCGGACTTCATTCTTCAGAATGTTCTTCCAGTCAGACCCTGATGGAAAGTTCCATATATTCCAGAATTTCTTCGGATTATTATTTAGCTTTTAAGTGACACATCACTAAATCATCCTTAATCTTTAGATTTCCCAACAAAGTGGAAATGTCATCACTATTTGTACTAATGTCATGGGCCGTAGTGGTATTCGCACTAAACACTTGACTAAATTGATCGGCGAAACCTTGAACAATATCTTCTGAGGTAGATAAACTAACACCATTTCTTTTCATGGATCCAGGAAGTCTTGTTTGCTTTTTCCGTTTATTAACAAACGACCAGAATTTCTTAGGGCATTCAGCTATATCATCTTGTGTTTTCTGGATATATTCCTTATAGACACGTCGAATTTGTCTCTTTAGAGAGTCCCGAATTTGTTCAAAACGAGATCTTCTGTCACTGATAGAGTTTTCTTTCAATTGATGGCGAAGTCTCTCTTTCTGCTTGACCATTTTAATGATTTCCGATGTATACCAAGGTGGATATGTAACGTGTTTTCCTCTGGGTAGAATTTTGGGTATATGTTTGTCAAATAAGGAATATAGGATGTTATAGAACTGAGAACATGCATCATCAACATTAGATTTTTCATATAAAAAAGAAGATCCTGATATAATAAGTCCAGGCGGGCTGCTTTAAAATTATATTCTTTAGGCGGACTGGCATGAAAATGCAACGAAAAGTTAATATAATTTAATAGTTCGAAAGTCAATGCAGGATGAAGTATAAATTCAATACTTGTTACGCTACACTCTTGATGGAACTTTATGTATACATTAGGGGAATTTAAACTCTTGTTCTGCTCCATGTTTTTATTTCAGTTACCTGACACGTGTTTCGATTTTACAATCATTATCAAAGGTATATTTAAAACAGTTTTAAATATACCTTTGATAATGTTTGTAAAATCGAAACACGTGTCAGGTAACTGAAATAAAAACATGGAGCAGAACAAGAGTTTAAATTCCCCTAATGCAGGATGAAGTAAATCTTCGGCAGTCAATATTTCACTCGCTTTCTCAACGGTACAATGAAAAGACTCGGGAATATTTATCAGATCTAGTAGTCTACCTCTATCATTGCATACGGAGTTACATTGTTTAGGTTAACTAATGAAAGAAAGTTCGTGAGCGTTGACACTTTGCGACACGAAAAACATTGATTCACACATGCATAATAGTTTGGTAAGTTGAAATCACCGCAAATAAACAAATCATACGTTCCAAAATGCTCCGAAAGATGCTCAAATAATGTCAGATAATCATCATTACAGGTATTTGGAGGAATGTAAAGACATATAATAATGTACGTTTTAGCCTGAAGGGTAATTGATGCCGCGACAATGTCCATGGTAGTTACTGGTGAAAAAATAGAAAGCTGTTCTGCCTGAATTTCGTTCTTAATTGCTATCAAAGCTCCTCCACCATTACAATGTTGTCTGTCTGAACGAAAAACGTTGAAAGTGTCCGGAAAGAGTTCACTATTAAGCACGCTATTTGTTAGCCACGTCTCCGTAAGAAGTACCATGTCATAATTACATATTCCCACATTATTATAGAAAGATAAAGTTTTTGATTTGAGGCCTCGGACATTCTGATAATAAACTGAAGTGTAAGTCTGTTGAGAACGAGTTAGTTTTTTCTTTCGACGTTCAGTTTAACAATTTTCGGCACTCCATGAAAAAACTTTATAGATAAATTTTGTTCACTTTCGGCAATTCGTTGAGTCATCTTGTCTTTCAGTTCTTTTATATACAATTGTTGCTGCGGTGTGCGATCAGACTGGATATTGATTTTACCCATGCGCCTAGTCTTCGATAGAATTTGTTTGGCACAACTAATGTCCGGCAAAACGACTTTCAGAGAACGAAATCTACTGGATTTCTTTCCCAATCTGAACACCTTGGACGGATCAGCAGTTTTATTAACAGAATTTATAATCTCTTTTACAACAGTTTTGTCATGAAAAATTCTCTTACTTACATCAACATCGTCAGATTCCGGAATATTGAATATTATGAATCCCTAAGAGTTTTTTCAACCAAAACCTCAAGTGCGTTTGGGTTGGATGGCAATTATTTTCACAACATGCAAATTCATCTTCGTTAATAAAAAAAGCAGTTTTTATGCGCGATGAACAGCTGAGATGGTAACTACGACCACAGTGAGCGCAATCAACACGGGCTTTGCAGACGGGTTTATTACATTTTACACACAATGTTTTAATATCCATCCTCAGATATATAAAATCGAATACACGTATACACGTATTAAATGAAATAAAGGGTTATGGGCATAACGAGGAGGCAACGTTTCGTAGAATTCCAGAAGAACTCATTTAATTAATTTTAAATATACTAATTAAAAAATATATATGTTAAAGGAGTTACGTAGGAAATAACACACTTCACACCAGTGAGGGCACAACACTGGCCCGATGGAAAGGATACAAAAGAAAACAAAGGAAGAAAAAATGGTCAAATTGAACCTATAAAATAAATATAAATTAAATGAATAAAATTAATAATTTCTATTAATAAGTAGACTATATAAGTAAACAGTGCATCAAGAGCGAAAGAAACACTTACAATTGTCACAAGCACTAAGAATGATAATTTGCAATTCCAAAAACCGGTCAAAAATAAAACTCAAAATTGCACAATACACTTAACCTCCCCATCAATCGTACTTAAAATGACAAATTTTGTGTTGCTTATTTAAACCTTTTATTTTTTGATCTTCTTTTTCTTCTTCTTGTTTTAAATTAACGGTAAGCCTTTGTTTACATAAAATTGTAACTATTTTCATATTTGTGTAGAAATAACTGAAAAATAAAAACAATTCGACTAAAAAGAACACTTAGAGAATATTGGAGTAAAATCATTAATTAATCTACATAGATACACGTAAATATTTCAACCCAATAAAAGTTTCCCTTTCCTCTTAATTACGATATGGTGGTAGAATATGTCGCTACATATCAAGATTTTACTAAAATATATAAAACAATTTCTTATCACATATGTACCATTAGGTGTTTTACAAACATATTTGCACATTTTTTTGGGTAAATGTTATTTAAAAAACATAATCCATTAAAATTTAAAAAAAATTGTTATGATTTTGCGTGAAAATAAGCTAATAAAAATGGTGTTATTGTTTAATGAATACACAAGGAAATAATTACACCCCTCATTAAATATAAACGTCACGGGAAACAGAAAAAAAAGCAAGTATTAAAACATGACGGGGGCAAGGGAGAGAGCGTGATTAGAGGGTTGTGCACGATAAATAATTACAATGGAAATTACAACTTAATTACGAGGCACGAGCTCGTAAACAAACACACCAATAAAAAAAACAGTGTACGTGTGAGTGTGTCTAAAAAATAATTATCCCTGATTGAGACAGTCTGCGAAAGAGGGGTAATTTTTTTTCCCTCGCCCCGCCGTCGCCGCAAGGGACGGTGATGTGTGGCGCGAAAAACCGCAGCGTAATCGTTTGCGTGCAAACCGGAACGCCACCAGAACAATTGTATGCTGATTACTAGATTTTAATTTATCACTTATTTCTATTAAAAGTTGATGTATTCTGCGGTTCACCGATGATGATTAGGTATATAATAAATGTGGGGTCTGTTTAGGAAATGATTGATTTATTTCTCACATTAATTCATCTAATTCTTGAATAAATGAATACTCCAGGTATT
Source organism: Ontholestes murinus (assembly GCA_963969525.1). Classification (NCBI taxonomy): domain Eukaryota; kingdom Metazoa; phylum Arthropoda; class Insecta; order Coleoptera; family Staphylinidae; genus Ontholestes; species Ontholestes murinus. Next base: position 52,371,877 of record OZ018394.1, on the reverse strand, counting down.
AATATTTATAATTTTTATTCTATTTATAAAACAAATATCTATTGCATTTTATATATGTATACAAATATTTAAAGATATCATGTGATTTGTAATTTATATAAAACTAAGTTGAGTAACTAATTGTAAATTATATGATTTTTCTTCTTCTTTTAATCTAAATATTATTATTATTATTTTTATTTTGTATTTTTAAAATAGAAAGTTTCTTCAGCTAATTTTACATATCTCTTCACATAAAACACGTATGATGCATTAAATATTTGCCGTTATTTTACAATAATTATAGAAAAGTGCACATCTTTGCTGGTACAGTAATATTTGTTAAATATGTAAATATATTTTATAACAAAATTCTTGTAAAAATATATTGAAGATTAAATAATAACGTAAATATAAAGTTTTTGTCGAACGGTAACAGTAAATCTTCATGTTGTCAAGTGGATTTACTAATTACAAATTCTAACCCGAAATTCAATTGTTATAATATTATATGTAAAGTTTAAATTGATAACATTTATTTTCAAAATATGCAAAATATGAAATGTAGCTTTATTTAAATCAATAATATTGCGAATTTAATTAAATTAAATTCACCCATATAATCAACTGAATTGTTTAGAATGCTCTTTAATATGTGCAGGATGTAAATAATTCGTTTAATATATTAATACACTATATTTAATTAATATTATTTCAATCATATCCAATTGTTTTCATTGTTATTTTAATATTAAAATACACCAAATTATCTTTAATGTTGGTATTAATCATATTAGAGGAATTTATTACAAACGTATAAGGTAAGAGATAAACAAAAAGGAACAAATAGTAAAAGTAACTTTGAACTGATCGACGAGGCACTTAGTTGAAAATCAATATTTTATCTAAAGTGTAATAAGTTGTTAATTTCCAAATATTTATTTAACTCACTAGACTGTGGTTTCTTCAGGTAAAGAATATACATTAAAATTGAAGATTACAATGCAAGAAACAGCCAAGTCAACTGTTATAAAATTTATATGAAATGTATAGAACGTTTAAAACTTTGTATAACAATTAATAAATAACTTTGAATATAGCAAGTTATAGATACAGCCACACATAAAGTATATATCAATTTTAGTCAATTTTGAATTTATAGTTTTAGAGATATTTAAAAAAGAATGATGGGCTTAACCTGTTTTTAATAACAAAAATTTAAAAAGTCACACACAATGGAAATCTATAAGAACAATTAATTTATTAGAACAGCATAAAATTAACATGGATATACTAAGTTAGAAAATATTTTAGTTGCATATTTTAGTTTTGTGGTTCATTCGTCATCGCTGTATTCAGACAGAGACGATTGATGCTCCTCCGATTGCAAAGCTCTGTGGTACCGCTCGATGTCATCATAGAACAACATATCAGCATTTGGTACGTAGTTACAGCTTAAATTATTTAATAGTCTTTTCCCTGTGTATAGCTTTTCGTCGCTACGTGGTAATGTTAGTGGCTCCGAAACCCTCCTGTCCAGGATACTAAAATCTTGAAATACTGGAAATGATACACTTTCACTGCATTGTAGTACTGTTATAGTTTCTTGTTGTTCGTAACACATTATTCTGTATTTCGATATCGTAAACTTAATATTTTTTCTCGAAGGATTTTTAACAAAGAACTTTTTGATGTGTTCGTAGAAGTTGTAAAATATATCTTGCGTGGTTTGAACTACATGAAACTTTTTGCTGGGTGTCTTTATAATATTGACATAATCCCGAGGAAGATACATTTTCTCATATTTTCTTTTTTGGATTTCAATCTGCCCAAAGCTGCGGTCGCAGGGCAGAAAGCTATGCCCCGGTTTAGCATACCTATGCTATACCTATGCTGTATCATTCGTAATTTTTTACTTTCAACTAGAGTTTGGAAAAACTGAGTCAGGACATAGTTTTTATTCAGAGTAGCAGTTGTCAGAGAAAATGTACAAATCGGTGATATAAACATACACGTGCATGTACAGCTGTCTCTGTCTCTGTATCAGCGTTTTGTTTGGATTTTTAGTGGTGTTTATGTGAAAACAAATATATCATATTTGGCATAGTCTGGTAAGTTCCATGGTCTGATATATAATAGATGTACACACTTAAGTACTTTGAAATTATCCAAGATAATGATTTAATAACCTAAAATATCAAGCATTCATTTTTCATTGGTGTACATTGTGTTGCATATAGTGATAATTATTGTCTCCTCGTGTTTCGCTGCCTATTCCTTTCCGTGGTCTCCTTTGTTTGTGTACTTAAAAGTCCTCACAATAGACCCTGTGAGGTGAAGCGGGTGTCCCTGTTAAAAATATTTAAGTTGCGACCTAATTCTAAACGTCGTATTAAGTATATATGTATCAATTGGGAACAGGGTGTCCATCAAATACCAAAATTGATTTGAATGATCAACGAATTAAAGGGAGATATGCGTAAGCTTAAGGAAGGGCGGTCAACAAACGTTGAAGAAAACGTTACTGCAGGCTCCACCACCAACACCACAACATTTAATACTGAAGCTGTAATTAACGAGATTATGAAAGTAATAAAGGTTCTTGCAATGTTATTATTTATGGGTCCATGGAATTGGGGAAATCCAAAGAGGAACAACATCAGTTGGATGTAGATACCGTGACTGGCATATCATCCGAATTCAAGTTAACAAACCAAGTAGCTAGACCTACTCGTTTGGGAAGATTCGATCCCTACAATAAAACACGTAAGCGTCCAATTCGTGTTCAACTACCATCTAGCCAAGATGTTAAAAACTTTATTAAAGGTTTTGTTAAAAATAAAACTGGTAGTAAATGTTCTTCTCTTTCTGTAACATACGATAAAACACCAATGCAAATAGATATGTACAAATCCGTAAAACATGAACTCAATGAGCATCTACTTAAAGGTGAATCTAAATTAAAAATAAAATATATAATATATAACTTCGGAAAACTAGATTGCTCCAACGGCTTAGGCAAACCCCTGGATATGACCCTTAATTTGTATTATCAGAACTCTCGCGGATTGAATTCCAAAACTCATACATTTTATACGAATTGTTGTGATTTATCATATGATATAATTTTAATTACTGAAACTTGGTTAAATGATTCTGTCTTAAATTGTGAACTTTTTCCTCCATATTACAATGTTTACGTAGTGATTGTCAGTTTTCGTCTGTAAGACGGTCAATGGGCGGTGGTGTACTGATGGCTCTTGCCGAGTCAATTGTATATAGCTTAATAGATACATCGCATGTAACTAGAACTGTTCCTTTAATAGATTTATTACTGTGTAGTTGCATAATTGCATCGAGATGTGTTATAATTGGCGTCATCTATATACCTCCAGATTTGCAAAATTATGACCTTGAACAATTTACGAGTGCTCTAGAAGTTTTACTACTAAACCAGGATTTTTTAATATTTGGTGATTTTAATGTGCCAAACTTTGCTGACAATTTACCCTCCGCTAAATTAAGTACCCTTATAAGCTTTATGAATACACTTGATGTAAAACATCTTACCATTGTTACTAAGTCAATGATAGACTATTAGATTTAGTTCTTTCTAATACTATATCTAATGTTGAAGTTGACCGCTCGGAAGTGCCTATAATTCCTGAAGATTTATTCCATCCTGCGCTAGAAATATCTTTTCATATAACAACTGTATCTCAAGCAAACAAGTTTCCTTGTAATAATATTCGCTATGATTTTCGCAAAGCAAATTATATGCTATTATACCATCACTTGGGTCATTTTTAGAACAGTGCATTAACGTAGACGAACAGTGCATTAACGTAGACGAATCTGTGAGCTTGTTTAATTATGCCATATTTACTGTTATTAACTTACATACTCCGAGGAAAGTTAATAGAAAATCCAACTATCCGGTATGGTTTTATCTTGGATGTATAAAAATACAGCTCAAAAATAAAGTATACTTTAAGAAAAAATGGCTCAAAACCAAAAATGTATTTTATATAAATGAATTCAAACGACTAAGATCTTTGACAAAATTTCTAATTAAAGAGGCGTACAATAGATATCTATGTGAAGTTGAAATCAGTATTAAAGACAATCCTACTGAATTATGGAAGTTCCTAAATCGTAAGAAAGGGCAATTGAGAATTCCAGCTAAATTATTTAATGACTCTATCGAATACTCTGATCCACAGATGATTGTTAATGGATTTGCTGGAGTTTTCGCAGATAACTTTTCCTCCGATTCATCAAATGTTAATTGGGAGCATGATAGAGAATTTCAAAATCATAATTCATCATTCCAGATCTCCTCTATCACTGAAGATGATTTGGTAAAAATTATGTCTCAGTTTCCTAATAAATTTACTGCAGGTGATGATTTAATACACAGTTTTCTTATTCGTGATTGCAGATTCATACTGTCAAAACCTTTATCGATAATAATTAATAGAGCTATTAGCACGGGTATTTTTCCAGAGGCTTGGAAGATAGCGAGAATATGTCCGGTTTACAAGAAAGGTGACAAATCAGTTATATCCCACTACCGGGGTATTTCTATTCTATCCAACTTTGCAAAAGTGTTTGACAAGACATTTATTCTAACATATGCCCTTACATATCAACTTACCAACATGGCTTGATACCAGGAAGATCCACAGTTACCAATCTGGCCTCAATCACCCAATATATATGTGAAATATTAGATACTCGTGGGCAGGTGGATGTATTATACACAGATCTATCTCGCGCATTTGATACGCTTAATCATAAGATACTGCTGAAGAAACTTGACGTTATAGGTTTGTGTCCCTCTGGTATCAAGCTTATGGACTCTTATTTAAGTAATATACTGTGTTATGTCTCATACAATGGCTACAGATCATATGAGTATGTTGCTTCTTCCGGGGTACCGCAGGGTTAGAATCTTGGTCCACTAATGTTTGTTATTTTCATAAATGATCTACTTTCGATGCTTAATTGCCCAGTTCTTGCCTATGCAGATGATATTAAGATATTTATGCAAGTGAATACACATCAAGACATGGAAGCTTTACAGAATAACTTAAATTTACTTTCTCATTGGTGTGACACAAATGGACTTGTTCTAAATGTTGACAAGTGTTATTCAATGTCTTTTTATCGAGGTAAATCCCCATTATTGTACACATATTCTATCAATAATCAACAGCTTATACACAAAGATACTATTAAAGATCTTGGTATAACTTTTGATTCACATATGTCTTTTAACAATCCCTTAGAATTGATTTTTGCGTCTGCTTATCGATCTCTGGGATTTATTATGCGGATATCAAAATATTTTAATGATGTGGAGCTACTAAAAACTTTGTTATATTCAATGGTGATTAGTAAGCTTGAATATGCCATAGTTGTATGGTTTCCATTTTATGCTTGTCAACAAATGCTATTTGATAAAATACACCGTAAGTTTTTAAAATTTCTTAGTTACAAACTGGATGGTGTGTATCCCGTAGTAGGCTTTAACCACAGCGAATTACTACTACGTCACAACTCCACGTCACTGTCTTTAAGGCGTCATATTTTAAGCGTCAGTTCTTATGGAAGTTAGTGCACTACAAAATTGATTGCCCATATTTATTATCTAAGCTAAATTTCCGGGTACCGAGGATAACCTCTAGACACTGCGGCACATTCCAGAGACCAACAGCATGAACAAACATAATGCAGCGGGCCCCCATCGCGACAATGTGCAACAATGCAGAGAAGCTTCTGGAAGATTTATTTTCCAACTTCACACTAAGTTAACTAACAGTAAATAATTTATATTCATGTTCTTGTATTGTACTTTTAATCTGATAGTTGTATGTTTTTCATTCCCTCGTTGTTAGTATAGTTTTTTAGTTTTTTTCCGTCTTATTTGTATCATAGTTTTTACACACTTATTATGCGCTTTTGCTTGCCAATGTTTCTTTTCCAGGATCACTTACATATAAGGCGCTTTTTACCTGGTTGTGCCAGTTTTGTTGAACCAGCAGAAGTGCCAGCTTCTTCCAAATGTACAGAATGCTTTGAATCCTCATTAGTTCGAAACTCCGCAAAACCTTTCTCGGACAAATCATCTTCTTGAATTTCAGTTTTGAGGTTATGTTTATAATTGTTTGGTAAAAACTCATCGCCACTAGACTGAAATACAATTTCTTCTGAACTACATGACATAGTGGGAACCGTAGCTGTTTTTTAACAAAGTTAGGTATACACAACGTGTAAAAGCACAGTAATTATGTTTACAGAATAAGCGTACTGCCAAACGTTTGCAAGCCAACTTTTGAGTGCAAGGTTAAGTCCAGAACTTGGCTTGTTATTGCACAGTATGAAAAAGTAGGCCATCTATTAATCACTGCTGTAATGCGTAATACATAACTTAGAGACCCGGTTCTTGGATGGGATGATAGAGCATTTGAAACTGTGCAACAATCAACCCCCAACTAATTTTTGCCCAAAAGTGGACTTGGCTGGTTCTTGCATTGGACCCTTCAATTACATTTTATCTCCTAAATATTATAGTACTTTTTGTTGGTATGAGTGGAGAGGAAGTGGTTCTTACGGTGTTGTCACCGGAATGGTGTCATTATTATAGAAGAGGAATGCTGAATAGTCGACGTCAGATCATTTTCTAGATATTAGTGCTTCTAAATTTAACACGTTAACGTCGGCGGGTACCACCGGTGGTACACGAGTTTTTACGCTTTTGGTACGCCACTGGTTACTTCCATGGTGACAATAAATAATTTTATCGCGCATCTAGGACTTCAGTCACTTCCATAGCAACCATAACAACCATAGGCGTGCGAGCCAATTTTTCTCATTTTAAATGAATAATTGTAGGGTACAAAAACGCCGGCGTCAACGTGTTAAACTTATGCTGTTTGTAGGGGAAGTAAAATGTTTTTTGAAGGTTAGTTTGGTATCAAATATTATTCCTAGGTATTTGCAGGTGAAGTAGTATATATATTTTGACCATTTATATATCATATATTGAGAGTGGTTATGTAAGTCGGTGAAAACGAAGGAGTTGAGATTTTTTAGATTCGACAAGAATACGCTATTTCAGAAACCAGGTCTTTCTAGTATCTATCATGCCCTGTAGGGTGATGAGGTCTTTGCAAAGCGATAAGCGGATTTACTGAAATATTTTGAATTGGAATACACACACTCTTAGTGTTTGTATTGGATAATTATAATTGTTTTTTCGAATAGATTGTGGTTACAAGTTAATTTAAAGATGCCTATTTTTATAAAGGAACAAAATCGCTTCATAAACATAAATACCTGTGACAGTAAACAAACCGTTCATTTTAAAAATAGTTCTGCACGATTCTCTGTAATCTAACTTTAACAGCACCCTTACAGCTTCTTTTTATGCAATGAAAACTTTACTTATAAATTGACTCCAAAAATAATTCCATATCTTAACAAGCTGTGGAAATTTGAAAAATATATAATCCGTAGTGAACTTACATAATTCATCAGGCACTGTATAACTTTATTCAATTTTGACAGTAAATATTAAATGTATGAAAACCAGTTTAGATGTTCATCTGTCATTATTTCTAAAAAAAATGTATTATTTTTATTAGTTTGTTTTCTCCCACATGTTGTATAAAGTGAGTCACAATTTAGAAAAGTCGAACGAAGGGAAACAGATGATAGTCAGAGGTTGCAAGGTCCGGGCTGTATAATGGATGCATCAAAACTTCTGAACCAAGTTCCGTCAATTTATTCCGAGTCATCAAAGTAGTGTGTGGCCGTTCATTGTCATGATGAAAGACAACTCCCTCTCAGTTGGCCAATGGTCTCTTTTCTTTCATTGCTTCATTCAAACGGTCGAGTTGTGCACAGGACCGAATTAATAGTTTCGCCAAGTTGCAACAGCTCATAATAGACATTTCCCTTCCAGTCCCACCAAACACTCAAAAGAAGCGTTTTGTCATCAATTCAAGCTCTGAAGTTATTTGCGGAGGGTCGCCAGCCTTTGATCACGATCTTTTGCGTTGGATGTTTTCCTATTTCATCCATTTTTCATCACCACTAATCATTCATATCAAAAATGGGTCGATTTTGTGACGTTTCAACACTGATGGTAATTCGGTCAATTAAATATTTTTCCGTTCTTCTTATGGTATCCAAACATCGAGCTTCTTTTTGTAGCCTGCTCTCTTCAAATTATTTTAAACTGTCATATGGTTCATGTTTAGTTCCTTCGCTATTTGGCGGTTAGAGCGAGGTGCATCTTGAAATCCTAATTTCCGGAACGGATTCTCCGTTTACTTACCATCAAGGGAGTTTTGCAGCGATTTTGCCTTTTTTATAGTAAAAAAGCATCACATGCCGTATTTCCTCAGTTATTTTACTCATTTGCAAATTAATAATTACTTTTTACACGAGCAACGAATTAGAGAACTACTTAGTAAAAATGTGAGCTGTAATGTTACATTTTAAGCATATATTTGTTCGAGATAATTGGGTGAGTGTTGCTCGAGATAAGGAATCGTGAGTGGCCCGCTCTGACTGAGACGTGTTGTGGGGGGCTCGTCTTGTGATACTTAATACTTGTCGTAGTTTCTTCGTTGTCCGTGGTAGTAGAAAATCTTGAACTGCTTTCTAGCGTCTAGTGGTTTTGTGCCTTCTCCGGATACCATGTATCCCAGGAAAGCCATTTCGTGCAATCCAAATTTGCATTGGGTTGGATTGATTACTATTCCGTTGTCGTTAAACCGTTGAAATAGTTGTTTGAGGTGTTGTTCTGTTCGATGCTACCAAAATATCATCAATATAAACATAGCAGAAATCTAAATCGCGTAGGATTCCATCCATGAATCTTTGGAATGTTTGTGCTGCGTTTCGTAGTCCAAATTGCATGTATGCAAATTCGAAAAGGCCGAATGGTGTTGCGATGGCTGTTTTTGGTATATCGTCTTTTGCTATCGGAATCTGCTGGCAAGCTCGAACTAGATCAATTGTTGAAAAGACTTTGCATCCGTCCAGCCATTGTGCGAAATCCTCGATATGCGGGACGGGGTATTTGTCGGGAACCGTTCTCGCGGTGAGGGCTCTATAGTCTCCGCAGGGTCGCCATTCTGGTTTTTTTCGCAACCAAATGCAGCGGTGAGGACTAGACACTCTTCGAAGGTCGTGCGATTCCCATCTGGCACAAGGTCCTGAATCAATTTGTCGCGATTGCTAGTTCATCCGGTGCTAGCCGTCTTGGCCTGCTGGATATTGGTGGACCGGTAGTGGTGTGTGTCAAGTCGTGTAAAAATCGGTAAACCGGATAGCTTGCAGATTCGTGGGAATTCAAAAATCGGGTGTTGTTTTTCGCTATTGGATGTGTTTATTGCTGTATCTTCCGTTGGTTTGATCTGGCCTGTTGCTGTGAGATTTGTTGTACACTCAATGAGTTTTTTGTTACGGATGTTCGGCAGTAATCCATAATAGGGCAAGAAATCGGCGCCTATTATTGCCTTGTGTACGTCTGCTATGACAAATCGCCATGAAAAATTTCTTCGTAGTTTCAAGTCTAGATTTAAATTGATCGTGCCATACGTGTGTATGACGGGTCCGTTTGCGTACAGGTTGTAATCGAATCGGTGTTGCTTTTGTGAAACCAAACGGCGCGGTAAAACACATACGTCTGCTCCTGTATCGACTAGATATGGTATTTTTGATTGTTGGTCGGTGATGAATAAGTGGTGCGTTCGGCAATAGTCAGTTTCTGCCTCTACTGACTGTGTGTGTTGTGTGTGTGTGTGTTGATTTCGTTAACTGCTCATGTGGTTGTGTTGGCTATGGCATCGGCTAGTTCTGCAACTTCTTCTATCGGTATTTTGGTTTGTGTTGCAAGTATAGCTTTTGCATGCTGCTTGGGAGTCTTCTGAGCCATAAGGAAAGTAGTAACGAGTCTGGGACAGAGGACAGAGGTGCCTGCCAGATGCTACAGGTGTCGTAGAAATTGCGATGGTTTCCTGCCTCCTAGTTCTTCTCGCTCTAACAACTGCCGTATTTGGTTTTTTTGGCTTACGCTGAGGCGTCGCATGAGTTCTGTTTTCAGTTTACCGTATTTCGCGAGGGCGGGTGGAAATGTTAATATATCTCACACATCTTTAGCAAAGCGCGGCTCCAGGTTTCAAACTACGTAACTATATTTTGTGTCGTCTGTGGTGATTTTTGCTTGTTCGAACTGGCTTTCCATTTGAGCGAACCACAATTCCTGATCGTCGTACCAAAACGGCGGTACACGCACTTCAACAGATGTCAACAGAATACTTCTTTGTTGGCCATGTTGCTCACGGATTATTTCTTTGTACACACTAGCGGGTTGTTTGTTCGACACACACACTTGCCTTTTGGTTTAATCAAGTCGGTCGCTCTGGCGCACTTCGTAACATTATGGATCGTTCCGGGGATCCAGCCCCAGATACCATGGCGGGATCCCGTCGATCGTCGGCGGCTTGTGATACCTCGGCGTCGGTTAGGGTAGCCTGGACGGCTCGTGATGCAGGTCCCTTTGGTTTCCTTGTTTGCCATCCCCTTTTCGAGCGTCGGGTGCAGTGGTGATAAGGCTGCCGGTATCGCGGCGTAGCGGCTGGCACGTCACCGGGACTCTAGTGAGACCTTTGGCCGGACAAGCTGTGGTGAGCTTGCCGCTTCGGATATCGGTTAGGATCACCTAACGACGATGAGTCCTCTGTTGGCTAGTTTGGACTAGCAGTTTAATGTTAAGTATTGGTGAGGAAATGATTTTATCTCATTCATGGGACTTGTTGGTTAAGGATTTAATGTTCGTATATATTAGATATTACTATTTATATGAGTAAACTCAGTGTGTATTTCGGAGATTGTCATTGCTAGGGGGATATCAAATATTACCAGGAACATTTTGTTTCGCGAAAAATTCACGTGCGTCAATTTTGTATGAGTCGATGAATATTTTCCTTATATTCTTAAGTTCTTGTCTCTTTGGGTTCATCGATTTGTTTATTTTTATCGTGTAACGTCGATGATAGAATCTTGAAGTGTGATGAATGCATGGATATTTGTGTTTTGGGTCAAGTCTTTTTTCAATTTGTGCTTTTTTTTGTGGTTTATACTTTTGACATTTGAAATCCCTTGATTATTTCTTGAAGCTTTTTAGGACACTTGGTGGACAATACATCCTGGTCTGTGCTATTTATTTAATTATGCATTACACATGTATAGCATACTTAAAACTAATCAAAATTAGCTTAGCCTATCCTCCCACAGATTATTGGGTTTTGAAATAAAATTCCCTCGTGTTGTACACCTGTATTCTACCCTATATATATCCCCGCTTATAATTGAAATAACAGAAATTCCCTATTAATTATTAATTTATTTATATCACCCACTCCCCTTAATCTAATCTTATACGCTAACATGCAAATTATTCGCTAAATTATCACAAGTAATACCATAAGTGATGGCAATTTACTCGAATAAATTTTGTTTTTGCATGAAAGTTTGTTGCTTAGCGATTTTAATGAGAGCAACTGTCACGAAAAAATCACGAGCCGCCAGGCGAGTGATTTTTTCTATCAGTTGCTCGAATAAAAATCGCGAATAAGCAACAAACTTGAATGCGCTAAAAACAAAATTTATTCCGATTTAATTGTCATCACGAATGGTATTTGGAAAGACTATTCCACGACTTGAAACGAATATCGGTGAATGGTTCAATGTTTATATTAAAATTTTTATGATATATCTCCTGCAGTATTTTAGTCGAAAAATTCGACATTGATTAAATAACACCTCCCTTATAATCATTTGCATTTACCTTCTTTATATTATACGCCCAGTCATCATAATCGCGGCAAGAGTTTCCATTAAAGTTTTGCTAACAACTGGTAGTTTTTATCGGCGCAGATTTCTTCAAATCGTTTCCAAACACACAATCTCGTTTAAGTTTGATTTTTTAGTGCAGAACTTGTCACCGTCGCATTTATTATGGATGATGAAGTGTTACCAAACCTTTTGATTTTATAATCTACTTGCAACTGACATACGTAGAAACAACGTTATTCGCTTTTTTATCAAGGCTAATTCAATTCATTTGTCGGGAAATAGCTAACTTCGGGTTATTCAGGTGAATAAACAGCAACTTGGTGTTTATTCACTTAAAAATTGACGTGATTGGCTAAAAAATATCACATGCCTCATTTTCATTGGCTACATGCAATAGGAGTGGAATAGTCGTCAATAATAAATAAAAGGACAATAATAATTTTAAAAATGTATAGAACACAGGAATAGAATGAAAATTCCTCATCAGCTGAAAATTATCATTATCATTTAATTGCGTAATTTATTAATTAATTGATTTTATAATTTTATGGAAATTAACGCATATACATGAGAAACTTGATTCAAAGTTACTACAGGGAAAATGATTGATGATACATCGTATACATGAGCTGTTATATAATTGTTTTAATTGACCATGTAACGTGATTAAATGGTATTTCGTAACATTTAGCGCACAATTAACTGCAGCCAATGAGCATCTCTCTCCCACCAACAATTTAGTTTATATATAAACACAATTGTTAAATACTAGAACAGTGTAATCGTTACAAAATGTATTGAAGTAAATATTCTTTATATAAAGGTCATTAGCCATATAATTTGTAAAGCGGAAAAACTCATTATTACGGAACATTCGAAGGACAGATCAATATTTAAATCATTTACGGTCGCCTACGTGTAATATATTTCCAATCGTAAACACTTTTTGCCCAGAATTCACCCCTTATTTTTTTACGTTCGGGAGATATTTCTTAATGGCCTTAGTTACTGAAATCGTTCGGTATTAATAACTTATTCATATTTTTATCGAATAGATTGTTAATTACTTTATAAAAGTGTTTTTATTGTTCTTTATACATTGGCTACAAATGAAATCTTTATTTCCAGTTTAACTGACTTATTCATTGCAAATATTAATGAAAAGAATTTGCTAAAATGTATGTACTTTTTGTACAGATATGACGTCGACATAATAACGTGTTTTAGTGGTAGAGCTCGTCAACTAAATTGATTTTTAAATTTAATTAACAAAAACCATTTAAATAGAAAATAATAGCAAAAAACTTTCTTGAGTTTAATGAAAGCATATAAAAGTAACAAAATTAAATTTAATATATAAGTGACCTTGCGTCCACAATAGACTTTTCTTTGTCTCAATATAATTAATTTTATTGTTCGGAAATGTATTTTATTAATTAATAAAACCTATTGAACTCTTAACCATTTATAATAATTTTAGTAATTTACCTTTCATTGTAGACCCCGAAACAAAATTAAAAGTTTTATTAGATTCCGGTAGTACGCGATCATTCATTAGTTCTCGCCTAGCAAAAAATTAAACAAACATTTATTTAAGGACGATCCCTTCGAAGTAACAAGTGCTCATAACACGTTACGCGGAACGCACAGTGTTATTATTAACCTACAAAAATTATTAAAAAGTAACTTTGCTGCAAAAGTCAAATGTTATGTATTCGATTTAAATTCTTCCTTTGATATCCTGTTAGGCGTAGATAACATGACAAAAATTAATATTTAATTAGATTTTAAAAGGAAATCAGTAGTAACCCCTAACGTAGAAATTGTTAATGGTGGTGCGGAAGACGTCCTGGTGACGGACTGGAACCAACACGCACTGGAGGTGGCACAGGGGTCCCTGGCGAAGCTCACCATCAATTAACAGCCGCAGGCTTCGATTAAACAGTTTCCCGCCTGTGATACTTGCTTGAGCTTCCAGCCACGTCAAAGTAGGAGCACCGGCTAGCTGTGAAACAGAGTAAAAGAACAAGAGAAACATCTGTAAATTAAAACGTGGGACCAGAGAAGAAGAAAATATATTATAACAGAAAAAAAGACATAGAAAATATACAATATACAAAAGAGCAAGACAAGAGGCTTCAATCGGCGAAGCCGAACAGACTGACCACCGCTGCTGATGACAGACGACTGGTAAAGGGCGATAGTCGGAGCCTGGTTTTATACGGTTTACCGCAGCTTTGTTTCAGTTACGTAGGCCCCGTAATTCTGGGAACAGGTAATGATCCTCTTCGCCGAAAAGGGCCCGTCCTATTGTTCCGCACTGGCAGCTGCACATTTTAAAAAATTATCTCGTTTGGATTGTTTCAATAAGGCGGAATTTATGCAAATTATTATTAGGAGCAGTGGGTAGCTCGTCAAATGGATTAAAATATAATTACGCATTTGTTATCACGTTTAGGTAAACTGAACGCCGGTAACAAACGGCCCCGGAAAACGAGATAATTTAAAAAAAGACAAGAAATGAAAATAATAGCTGCCAGTGGATGCTTCGGTGATGGTGTCGTGTTGTGAAATTCGTGAATTGCTAATAGGCAGCACTGGCTACATCTGGAGATCCTCCCAAAATTAACGTGCGAGGAGATTCGGTCGTCCCACACCGGATCTAGGCATCCCTAGATGGCTGATGGCATCCTTGTGGGCTGCGACGTCTGGTCCGGCCGGGGATAAGTTGTCATCCTAGGTGAACTGGCACGGCGCGAACCAAGACGCTGGTGTTGTTCCACTCAAGTAGGGCCTGCATGTCGAACGTCGACGATGTCTATGGGGCAACTTGAGCTGGAACCTGGTAAACCAGTCCATTGTGGCGGCCACGGCATTGAGCGCTGGTGCGTAGCGCGAGGCAGCTGTAGCTGGTGTGTTGTCAGTCAATCCGTCGGAGCTACCGTTGTACTGTTGTGGTGGAATACAAGGCGGCTGGATTCTAACTGACGGTGATGGTGTTTGTAGCCAGTGTCTTGTGATGGTTGTCTCTGGTTGAACCTGGTGGTCTGTCTTTTGCCGTACTGCAGATGCTGGAAGGCGGCCCCGGATGACGCGGAGTCACGGTTAATTTACGAAACATGAAAATAGTAAAAGAAATTAGAGCATGAGTCATCAGGGTGTGAGTTTTAATCGGCCCCACGTTGGGCGCCAAATGTTAACGGTGGTGCGGAAGACGTCCTGATGACGGACTGGCAAGGAAGTAGCACCCGCGGTACTTTCTAAAACCAACACGCACTGGCGAAGCTCACCATCGATTAACAGCCGCAGGCTTCGATTAAACAGTTTCCCGTCTGTGATACTTGCTTGAGCTTCCACGCCACGTCAACGTAGGGGCAACGGCTAGCTGTAAAACAGAGTAAAAGAACAAGAGAAACATGTGTAAATTAAAACATGGGGCCAGAGAAGAAGAAAATATATTATACATACACCGCTGCTGATGGCAGACGACTGGTAAAGTGCGATAGTCGGAGCCTGGTTTTATACGGTGATCTTGTTTACCTCGGCTTTGTTTCAGTTACGTAGGCCCCGCAATTCCGGGAACAGGTAATGATCCTCTTCGCCGAAAAGGGCCTGTCCTATTGTTTCGCACTGGCAGTTGCACATTTTGAAAAATTATCTCGTTTGGATTATTTTAATAATGCGGAATTTATGCAAATTATTATTAGGAGCAATGGGTAGCTCGTAAAATGAATTAAAATATAATTACGCATTTGTTATCACGTTCAGGTAAACTGAACGCCGGTAACAAAATACCATTTAAATTTCGGAATGACCAAGGCATATCTAATGAAAATAATGATAAAAATAATAGTATTATAGTTAGTAATAATAATCTTAATGTTAATAATTATAGTATTCCTGTTGCTCCGCCTGTCACTAAGCGAATATTAGTGCCCGCTCAGAGTCAACAGGTAATAGAAGTAGAAGTTTTAAATATTGAAAACGGTAAGGCCGTAATTCCTAGAACTGACGTTACGAATTTCTTAGTGCCCGAATGTGTCACTATAGTTAAGAATAATAGAGCCCTTTGTACTGTAGTTAATAAAACTGACATAGATAGGGAAGTTACATTAAAAAGACCTGTCGTGGTTACCCCCAATAATTTGAATATGATGAATACAAATAATTTTAAATTCGATTTCTCAAGCATTAAAACTGATCACATGAATTCTGAAGAAAAAGCTGTTATTAAAAAACTAGTAAATAAGTATGCCGATTTTTTTCATGTAAAAGGGAATCATTTAACGTTAACTAATAATATTAAACACAGGATAATTACGACCGATGAGATTCCGCTCTATACTAAAACGTATCGCTACCCCGAAGTGCACAAAGCCGAGGTTAGCAAGCAAATTAATGAATTAATAATTAGAAAAAACACGAAAATATTTCGTAAAATCTACAACAAATGAGTCTTATTAAGACTACAAGAACAAACCACTTTTGAAACAACTACTTCTCTACCTAATACTTCGACAGACATTGAATAATACAAAAGTAATTTGTGTGTTACAAAATAGCAAGGCTATCAAAGCAACACTAGTTTGAACGTATTTCTTTCTTTGCTTTGACATGATTACACCCGAAGGTGTGAGACCAAATCCAGACAAAATTATTGCCATTCAAAATTATTCCATCCCCAAAACGACAAAACAAATTAAAGGATTTCTCGGACTGTTAGGATATTACCGAAAGTTTATTAAAAATTTTGCAGACTTAACTAAACCGATGACGAAATGTCTAAAAAATAATTCAGTTGTTAATATTAATGATACAGACTACCAAAATTCTTTTAACTTGTGAACGTCCTGACTAACCAGCCATTACTCCAATATCCAGATTTTTCGAAACCCTTCTTGCTGACCACAGATACTAGTACTCAAGCCCTTGGTGCCGTTTTATCACAGGGTAAAATTGGCACGGATTTACCAATAGCATATGCGTTATTCCACTATTGAAAGAGAATTACTTACTATTGTTTGGGCTGTCAAATATTTTAGACCATATCTATTTGGGCGTTAATTTACAGTTATCAACCAAATTCAAAATTAGTTAGATGGAGGCTGAAATTGTCAGAATATGACTATGACATTGTTTATAAGAAAGGATCCTTAAATAAAAATGCCGATGCACTCTCTAGAATTAACCTTAACATTAACGAAGAGTACGGACCAAATCTGGAAGACTATTTGAAAAATTTTGAAAGCACTGATGATAACCCCTCTTCCATAATCGTAGAACCCGCGGAAACAATTAATGTAAACTAAGAAGCGAATGATGGAGCAACCATTTATTCTAACCTAGAGCACCCTATAGTAGGAATTCCAATTGCAAACAAACCAGTAAATCTTGGCGATAACCAATTAATAATTTCGGAGGTCAAACACTCTCCTTCTAAACCAAAAATTAGTTACTTACTCAAACAAAAGAAAATGCGTATTTTTATTCAATTCTCTAAATCTAATTTTAATCAAGAAGTAGTCGACTTCATCAAAGAATACATTATCCCTAATACAAATTATTATCTTTACTCTTTACTCTACATTCTACAACCAAATTAAAACCTTTCGTAATCACTTCTAGTCACATTGATAATAACTCGCTTTTGGACATTGATTTAGAAACCATTTTAACTAATAATTACGTTCAGATGCATAAAGAAAAGGAAAAATTGTTGTACAGGAAAATTAATGAAACTATAAACGAAAATAAGGCCCAAGCTATTGCAAAAAGAAATATAACTCGAGAAAACATTCCGCAAATTCCAGATAACGTATATGTTAAAAATAAACAGTCCAAAACGAAAAATAAGTATAAGAAAGAAAAAATTAAAGATATAAGACATGATCGTAAAACAGCAGAAATCCGGACTGGTCATCGTAATCAATCAGGTAAAATTCATTTAGGTAACATTAAGAGACCAAGGGCAAAGAAAGCTCCTTGTGAAAACATTTTAGACTTTGAAAAGCAGGTTATATTTTTTCAAGTTCGGACCAAAAAATAACCATTTACCTTGGCAAACCCAAACCAAACTATTATTAAAACGATTAGCGGAAATATGGACGCTCGCGACGAGGAAACAATTAATGGAATCCTGGAACACTTAATTTCTAATCAGAACAATCTCGAGAACCAAATAAAATTTGGGTACAGCATAAACGAAAAATTCATTCAAAATTTTAACGAAATAATCGGAGACATTGCACATAACCAAAACTTACTTAAGGCCAGAATAATGCAATACACGCAATTTATAGGGAGAAGATAGACCACCAGCATGTTCTATTCAATAAAGATCTGTATAATCAACTCGTTTTACTTTACACAATAATTGAAAATATTTTGGAAGAAATTATCAACTCATTAACATTTTGCAAATAAAAATTCTTAGTCCAGATATAATTAGGCCCCAAGATTTTTCTAACGAACTAAAAAGGATTTCCGTTCACTATAATGAGGAATTACCTTTCGGCCTAAAATTGGAAAACATTTTAGATTTTGAATCCGCGATATTAGTCGATTGCAAAATTAAACAATCAAAAATGTATTACTTCCTATCCCTACCTATTAATTATGAACATTCCTTCGATCTGTATAAAAAGTATCCTATACCGCTGAAATATAAGTCCGAATATGTAACTATAATTCCTAACGTAAAAGTATTGCTCAAATCAAAAATTAACTCAAAAACATGGCCTCTAAGAGACATGATATTAACAAGAAATTCCAATGCAACGATAACCTGCTCTTAAATTACCAACCTGATTGTGAAACAGAGCTTCTGGTCAATGGAACCACCCAAAAATGCAAGTTTACAAAATTAGAAATCGAAAAAAATCATTTAGAGAATATATCCAATACCAACCAATTCCTAGCCGTTTTTAAGAGAAAAGAAAATTGAAGATCACCTGCCCGAATCAACAAGAGACCCGTGACCTGGAAGGCATTTTCATCAGTCAATCAAACAAATGCGACCTAATCTTCCGGAACTATAAGGTGTCCGAAATGGAAACAACGTATGGAACCCCAGTGCTCGTGAGTGCTTCGACCTTAGAACTTAAGAACTATAAATAAGTAATTGTGGAGGCTTTCATTTCGTGCTAGATTTTGATAAATTCAAAATAAATAAACAATTAACTTTGTTGGTATCACAACAAGTGTTAAGAACTATAACCTAAATAACTTTACACTGCAATTGAAGAAAGAGACTTCAACTAGAAGACATCCCAGTGTATTCCCCGATACCCGATAGAAATAATTCGGTGATACCCCTAAAACCCAGTACATGGACACTAATACTTTATTGATTTATAATAATTTGTGTAGTGACTTTGATTTACAGACGCTTAAGACACAGAAGGGCAGCGACCCTTATAAAAGACGATGAGTCTCCTCCACAGGTGTGTCGGATCTAGGGGAGAGGAGTGACCTTGCGTCCACAATAGACGTTTCTTTGTTTCAATATAATTAATTTTATTGTTCGGAAATGTATTTTATTAATTAATGCTTAATTTGGATGACATCATTTGTCAGATGTCAATATGCTTAGTTCATAGTTTTAGTTCGTATAAATAATTAACCCCATGCATTATTATTCATTATTCATTATTCATTATTCATTATTACATTAGACATTAGACATGACACATTATTATATTAACGCTTCACGTATCATTTTATATAATTAAAGTCTTAAAGTAATGTAATTAGTTGTAAATTTTTGAAAATAAACCTTTTTAAAAACACAATTGCGAGTCCACGAAATTTAACTTATATATTAGATCAAACTAAAGTCACCTCAACAATTCATTTTTCTTCAAATCACTATATCACAACTAGCAGTATATGATATATCAACACTGAATTAAATAAATTCAATTGCTAATGACATGGGTTTTTCAATCAACTTCGTCCACAATTTAATAAAAAAAAAACATTAAGCCATATGGTTTAATATATCCCAGAACACTTAACTGATACATTTCTTTTAGTTCACGCATATTTTGGAAAAACTAGCTAACAGATAGCAAATATATTTCAAAAACAGAATCAATTAGCCTTTAAGCCTCCTGATTAACAATGAAACAAAATATTTAATGCAAAAAATTAAATTGGCCCTCTTAAAAAATCAGATATGCATGAGATCCGTTGTTCTATTGCATTCTGAACAACGGATCTCATGCACATCTGATATCAATGTATCAATTTTCAGAACATTTTTGTGCATTTCCCTTAATCTAAACTCTAGAATGCAAAAATCAATGATTGAATATAAATTATCTCAAACTATTACATAATTACAAAATTGGCAAGCTTAATCTCTTACAGCCATTGGAAATTTCAAATAGATCCGTCACTAAATTTTATTAACGAGCAAACCGACAGATATATTCCCTCGCCCCAAAATAGTTATTTTTTATTCAAAATTTCGTCAATGTATAATGCACTTGATAATGACGTAAAATAACAAATCTCAAATAGTTTCATCTTGTTTAAGTTCATAAATCTGCCTTTGCTCGTTATATTACATGTTTACAATAACTATTTGTGATTAAAACATAGTGAATGTTCAGCTCAGTGATTAATCTTACAATATATCCTTAATCAAGGAATAATGCAAATAAAAGACTTAAAATACCAAAGCTATTTATTTAAACTACAGTACGTTATGTGTTAACTAAAACTTATTAAATAATTTACAGGATTTTAATAGCATCTCTAATTCATTTTTTTTATTACACAATTGAAATTTAGCCCCTAGAGTAATCCGGGTATCAATTTCACAAATGAAATGAATAATACAGTATGATTTTAGTTCATCAGCGAGTGGATTATTTATAGAGCAGCGATTTATCGACGGATGACGCGGTAACAGTGTCCCTTAAGTGAATTCACGAATTTAACATTGACCGTGGCTAATAGAAATCGATTTCCGTCCAGCTTTAACCCACATTCGAAAACGACGTCATTTTAATTGCACCCCTTCTGTGTACGAGAGTATCGATTTTACGACCGCCCGCAACTTTTCATTGCAAATATGCGGATGCGGATTGTACGAGAGATGAATACTTTGTGTACGTGCGTGGGTGTGGGGCGAAGATTATGGCTGGATGGCTTGGCCAGAGTGTAAATTGTTCGGAATGGAGTGGATTTTATTGCGTAGACTTTCTGGAATGGTTTTAGGGTGGGCTTTATGTTAAAATAAGGGATTTTTTTGTTCGTGCGCGCGAATGTGGACATAAATTTTAAAGAGGTTCCCGTTCCCTAATTCTACCCCCCATATAAACGTTGGCCGATTTACTAGACTTACAATAAAAATATATTTTTCTCCTAGTTGATGTTTTCATAATATTTCTAACGGGTGTCCAACAATTATTGCAGTCCCGGGTGGCGTTGGAATCAAAAACGTAGGTCGATTCTTACATGTGCCAAATAAATGAACTGACATTTTAATTGTCAAACATAACCTAAACGTGCATTTAAAGTGTTGTTTAAATGAACGTTTAGGTTATGTTTGACAATTAAAATGTCAGTTCATTTATTTGGCACATGTAAGAATCGACCTACGTTTTTGAATCCAACGCCACCCGGGACTGCAATAATTGTTGGACACCCGTTACAAATTCATTAGTCGACTAAATTGAATTATTTTACATAATTACATAATGTAAGCATCTAGGCTACATTTTAATTAAAAAAATAAACAAAAATAATGGATTTCTCCCTTCTAACTAAGTACCATATTGTATTCCTAGAAATCCAAATATCCCTTCTAAGTATCAACATCCTCCCCTCACAGTTCATCAACTCATTTGTACGAACCACCTTGACAGTTAATCTAGTTAGCAAAGACCTTTTTTGTTATTTTAAATTAAATTCAGACAGGGCAGAAAGACAACAGGTCTATAGCCCAGATGGACTAACATCACATTAATTATCTTTGTTATGTAAATATAAATGTAATTGTCCGAATAAAGATCGTTGTTATTTAGTGTATTTAAAATATTTCATTACCTTCTAAATTGCTTTTTATTCTGTTTTTTAATGAAAAAATAATAGTCAAACAAACAAACAAAAAACATGCATTCTTAGATTATTCAAAAAAAAATAAGCAATAAATAAAAATAAATGATGATAAAAATATATTTAAGGGTAGAAAGAGTATTTTCTACACAAAAATGATCTCTTTCTTCATAAAAATTCTAGTTGCTATTTTTGAATCATTGTGGCTTTTGCATTTGGATGAAACCATAATGCAAATGTTAAACGAAATTAAGTAAAATTCATAACATTAGATAAAAAATCTAATTAATATAATCATGCAAATTAGCTACCTTCAAAGATATTAAACACCATAGGCATGGAGCGCATTCCTGGCAGTTGCAACTACTCTTCCATATGCCTTATTCAGCAATTTGCAAATCTGTTTTGTTTTATTTTGTCCCCTTAATATTAATGAAGAAAAGTTTCTTGTGCCTGAGTAAAATAAATTTGTAATGGGCCAAAGAAATCAACGTCTAAATGTTACAAAGGATAAGTAATGTATCCAGGAAACTGCAAAATATTATTCCATTATAGCGAGCAAAACAACATGCATCTATGTTTCTGCTGTGCATGGTGAATCCATCTAGTAGTAAAATAAACCTTTTATCATTGCTACAATTGACGTGATGTTTAAAATATTTCAATCAACAAACGAACAATTTGAAATGTTTGTATTCGGTATCTAAAATAGTATCATTGCTTGCTAATTGAGCTTCAATTTCAATGAATTAACAAATGCATCTCTACGAACACCTTTTCGAATGTACTTAAATGTATCCCGAAACTAAAAATATAGATTCGGATGACAAAAATAACTATTGGCCTATTTATTTCTATCTTGCTGACACATCTAAAATACTAGAACTAATTCTTTTGAGACAAATCACTCTCAACTTGGAATCAAATGAGATTTTAAATTTCGTTTCAGAAAAGAAAAAACAACGACATTGGCTATAAACTAATTTATTAATTTTACACTAAATGCATTCGAACATGGAAAAGGAGTAGTAAGTAATCTACTAAACCTGACTAAAGCGTTTGATTATGTGTCTCATTCAATAATGCACCGAAAGCTCTATTTTTATAATTTTTATCCCAGAAGTTTTAGGCTGTTAATGTATTACTTATGTCAAAGACGACAGGTGGTGATTGCCGATGGCACTTCTCAGCTTTGCGACATTCGGTGTGGTGTTCCTTAAGAATCTTTATTAGGGCCATTACTGTTCCTTGTTTATATAAATGATTTTCCAGCATATTTAAACTGAACTTCAGAGGTTTCATACGCTGAAGATACTACTTTAGCTGCTAAACATGTACTGGAACAAGAGACACGAAATTTGAACTAAATTGGATTTATAGCAATAAACTAAAGCTCAAACACACTAAGAACACTGAATTAATCCTATCATTAAAACGAGTAACTGCTGCAAACTCCTCCAATCTTCTAGGACTAACTACCGACTCCAGGTTAACATTGAAATGTCAGAGTCTGGCTCTTCAAGCAAAATTAAACAAAAACATATATCTCCTTAGAAATTTATCACGATCAGTCACAGGTCGTTATGCTAAAATCTGCACATTTTTCTTTTATCTATAGCCTTATTTCGTATGGTATTCGTATTTGGGGTCATTTTTCAGCTATGAATGAAATATTTAAATGTAAACGTAGGGCCATAAGGATTATTGCTGGTCTTTAATATTGAGACGACTGAAAACAAGTTTTTCATAATTTGAATATCTGCTCTTCCATGTATCTATATATTAGAATGCTTGATATGTATGAGAAACAATTTTAACTTCTAATTTCATTTTATTCTATATGTATACCCATTGTCCTCTGTAACACAAATGTGATGAGTACCTATAAATTAGTATAATTATTATTACTTCCGGCTTGCGCAAGGACAGTTGCAGATATCGCCTCATAAACGCATAAAACTAGTTCTTCCTTGACGTTTTCTTGTCATTGGTAAAAGAGTTTGCCAATGAGTATGTTTTAGTAACATCAAAGGCTACCTTTCTTATTTCTTTGATAGTTAATAAAAAAAACATAGCAGAATATGTTCAGAAATTTTTCCATTTAGTAGACCTAGCAGATCAGGGCGATGCTAGGTTTTTTTTGGTCGTTCATATAGGCTTTATACCCCCTCAAAATGCTGCGGAAAACACTTAAATTTTTACAACAGCTCGCTTGCAACACAAAATAAATCCACAACATCTTGTTTCGAACGGACTACGTAACATATGTTGCCTCTTTTCGGAATAAATAACGTCATAGTTTTTGAGTTACGATGATGGTCCACTCAAGACAACAGGCCAACATCGATTACTTTCCTCTATACCGACATGTCATAATTAAATAACATAATAAAAACCGACAGTTACAAAATCACAATATAATAATAGCAATTAAAAGCAGTAAAGTCAATAGTAGCAAAAGATATTTTATATTAATGGGTCACCAATCAAGAAATATTCTATGGATATAATACGCCTTTATAATTCTTGTCAATCAATAATGGCCATAATGACTGTAATGATATGTTATATTATGATTACCAACAATAAATTTCAGGCAGATAATCGGAATAAAGCGTTTAATTGTCATAAATAAAATAAATAATATTTTGATCACAGGAATCTATGTTCACGCCATTTCCCCATATTATTGGGACATACTGTATATTGACAAAACAGTTTTAATATTCACGATTTTAGACATCCCATCGATATCCCAATTGTAATAACATTCTAATACATTTTCTTTCCAGATCAAATACATGTTTCATTCATATGTGTTACTCCTAGACTAACAAATGTTTACTCCTCACGTCTAGACGCGTCTGTGCGACTTTTTATTGTAAAAAGAACACTATCACCTCTTCCTTAATTAGATAACAATTTATTACTGCTTAGCCATTCTTTGGTTCCCATTGTGCATCATCCCATACCCATCCATTCAGATAGATTATTTTTGGTTTAATAGTATGATATATCATCTGAATGCAAGGTATACTTTGAATAAAAATCACGGTTTTATAAACGACTTGATATAGATCTTAGTAAACAGAGAAACTGTTATGCAGTCAAATGCAGATCTCAACCCAATTCCATAATATGAAAGCTTACTTACAATCACATAATAAAAGGTATTAATTTTTCTCAAATTTATTAGTTAGATCCAAGATCTAACATGTGTTTTCATATAGAAGCTCGTTAAAAGAAGTGTGGTTTATCCTAAAGTAATGTCTTAGTTTGCTAATGATTTATAGGATTGACTGAACCGTAATTTATAAGAGGTTGGCATAAATATACTGGCCGCTATAAGTGAAAGAACACCAAGAACACCAAAAATTCGTCTAGGTATAGAAATCAAATTGTCCATGTCAGTCTGAGGGATTGCATACGAAACATCTTGAATTCGCATTCTAATATCAGATAAGGTGAGCAGGGGTGGCTGAAAATGGCCCAGTCTTATACCAATTGTATCCCACAGGTGATACGTCTGGAGAACGAGTAGGCCATCATTGCATAATTCCAGACTGCACCTATTATAGCGAGAAGCTAAGGGCAAGCGAAGAATAGGACGAAACCACTTGAGACCAAATAATCGAACTCTCCGGTAAAATGGTCGAACGGAGATTCCTTAGTTAGTTGAATCTCTCAAGATGTCTCCAATGGCTCTTGTTATTGAAAATCGATCCCGGATAGCGACGAGCTGAAGAGCTCGATCTTCACGTAGTGTTTCTAAGGCGCGCAGGTCATAATCTCCGCCGTTGTTCCTGTCGATCCATCTATGCCAACATCGAGATATTGTATTGACACATCTGCCAATTCGTTGGAATGGTTCACGAATTGACAACCCTGCTTCTCTGGACCCGATTACTCCACCGCGTTCAAAATCGCATAATTGTTGAAATACGCCACGCTGACGAACTCGGGGCATCTTTTGATATAAATGGGGAACCAAATAACTGATTTGCACGATAAAATTGTAATGTCACTGTTCAGTTAAATTGATCAAGTTACCATGATTTTTTGTTGAAATTTTAATCATAATCGTGTGGTTTATTTACGTATTATCTGATATTTTCATAAAATTGATTGAGCGCAAATTCTTGGTATTCTTCTACTTATGGAGGCCACTATAATTAGTTATTATAATAATATTATTATTATGGTGGCACACATTCAAAAAGTTTGCCTGCAATTAAGAGGACTTAATGGGAAGGGAACTGGAACTGGAACAAAGAAAATTGCATACACAAATAGCAATGAATATATGAGTAGGGAAGCAATAAATAAAATATAATCATCACTTAAGTAAATGGTCGTATAAATTTAACTTTAAATGTTCCTAATAATTTGTAAATAGATACCGAATAAAATTTTCTGATATAATCAATAAAATATGCAAACATGAATAATAATTATATAAATGGATAATTGCAAATATACACACATACACGTATGGACATAATAATAAGTACCTATGATTTTACAAAATTAACAATTTTTATTGTGAAGTTTCAGTATCAGACTCGAGATTTAGAGGTGTAATATTCTTTGTAGTGGATGATGATCTCATTCTTTTTAAAAACTATCTTATTGTCCATTTTTAGATCTGGGGGTATTACATTATAAATTCATGATCCTAAATGAGATAACAGAGTTTCTTGAATTCGGTTTTTGATTTAGCGTGACAATGTAAAATGTTTATGAGGAATTAATTTCGTTGGTGCTGCACCAATAAAACCGTCATAATGAATAGGCGACGAATGTCTAAACTTTTGACTTTCCCATGCTATTATACCATACTTTATATGTATAAATTAATCTATGGTAAATTAATTTAGTTGTTTCTCGCATATTTGTTTAAACGGATAGTTAATTTTCTATACTTTCATTCTTGTTTATTGTATATGTTCATTCCATCGTAGGTGAATAGTTATTTCCAGGTATTAAGAGGTATATTTTTCATTTATTTTAATTTTACAACCAATACTCATGGATTTAATATTTCTGTATAGAGAAAGTGTTATCCTACTTTTTGAAAACGGTATGTATGCAGTTTTTGTCAAATTTATAGTTAAAATTTATCAAAAACATTTGTACAGCGACTGTTTCAACTAGGGTTTTTACTGACTTCCATGTATCACCATCATAAAACTTTGCTATATTATCTGCGAAAGTATTTATTTTTCCATTGAGATTTAATTTGAAATAGTATATTTCATTAGGAGTCCAGAAAAAAGGATTTTTCCGTGCGCGCGTGACCGTTCCCGTGTGAGGCGGAGCCGAACACGGGAAGTCATGCAAGCACGGAAAAATCCATTTCTGGACGTGTAATGAACGCTATTTTTTATTATACTTATTTGAAAACAACAATATTAAGAGAGATATTTTGATAATTTTTTTTTTCAAAACTGTAATATCTATAATAGTGAAAATATAAGTAGAGTTAATATTAACGAAAATCATATTTAATTGGAACTGTTATTATTAATAGTAAGGTTTATCGTACAATTAGTATTATTGTTAAAGTTTATTCCCCTTAGTATTTCATTTTCTTGAGTTATAATTGCAGATGTTGTATTTTCCGCATGAGATGGGTTAAACAATTTCCTTGAAACTTCTATTTTTCTTTGTATAGATTCTTCTATATATCCTTCTGCTACACTGAAAGAACGCCATCCTCCGTGCCTTTTCAGAGTAAGCAAGTCACCACCGCTTTCGACCAACATGGTTGCTGAAGAACGCCTTAGGCCATGTCCGGTATATTTTTCGTGATCATTTAGTTTTAGGTATTTCGCAACAAGTTTGGGGATACCACTGATAGTATGGCATCCAACATGTTGAGCGTAACATTTACGGTTTCGGTATGCTACAAATAATCTTCTGCTCTCCATATGTTTAGGAGAAATATTTGCGGTAAAGTGTGCAGGGCTCGAATGTACATCCTTCATTTGAAATCGTGAAACTTCTCGATTTATGATTTTTTCAATCTCGCAAAAACACGACAAGAAAACTACCATTATCTTTAATATCGTCTAAACTTAAACGTATTAAATCATCTCGACGGCACGCACCGAATATTCCAAACACTAATATTACTTTTGCTAATAGATATTGCTCATCTGAAGCTTCACATAAAAATTTAGTTACTTGTTCTGCTGTAAGAACTCTTGATTTTTTTGGTACGTAACCCACCGCTTGACGCTTCAAAAATGCTACAGTTTTTCAAAAAATGTTCGTGTCAATATTTTCTTTAATAGCCAAACAGCTTTTTACCATGGAGAATCTACTCCATAAAGTTGATGATTTCATAGATTTAGCCTTTTCCGAAAAATAGACTAAAAGTACATCGTCACTTACATTTTTTATATTCTTCTGAGCCCGCCATTCATTAAGTATTTCATATTCCTTTTCGTATCTTGTTTTTGATTTTGTCGGTAGTAAATCTGCACTTACTTGAGCCGCTTGAGCTAATATGTCGTCTGGAACATCAGGATTTTCATCTAAGTCTGAGTACATTTTTTAAATTGGCTTTCACTGACACAAAAATAAACTTCAAACCTTATCTGCTACTATGGAAACATTGGTTAGCGCACAGAAAGACCGCACAAACAAACATTTTCTGTGCGGTCGCCTGAAAAAGTGACGATTCCATTATTCTAGAGGCATATGGAATCAAAGTGTTTTCAGATAAGTATAATAAAAATACAATTTATGTAAAATATGAATAAAATGCAGCCCTTAACCTGCCCCTTGGAGAACTTTATAATTTACAGCCTTGAATTTACTTGTATGTTTTTCAATTTGGACAGTTTTTTGACGACAAATAGTTTTGGAAGAATTTATTAGCCACACTCCCATCATCTCCAGAACAATTGAGCGAACAAAAATGGTTTAAGCAAACAAATTTAGGAACATCCTGTATTGCACGCTTCCCGCTGTCTGATGAAAGCGGCAAATTACCTGAGGAATTGACTTGATGTTAGTTTAGGCTGTACCAAACCTCGAATAGGATTGAAAATATTTATAAAAATGTGTTAACATTTCTTAAGTTTGATGTCCTGTAACTTGGTTATCTGAAACTCTAGTATATGTAGTTAATTTTATTACCCGAGTCATAGTGTTAACGGAAACACGGAAGGCGTCCTGGTGATGGACTGGCAAGGAAGTAGGACCGGCGGTAATTTCTGGAACCAACACGAACGGGAGGCGGCACAGGGGTCCCTAGCGAAGCTCACCATCGATTAACAGCCGCAGGCTTCGATTAAACAGTTTCCCGCAAGTGCTACTTGCTTGAGCTTCCACGCCACGACAACGGATGGGCACCGGCTAGCTGTGGAAGAAAAGTAAAAGGACAAGAGAAAGTGTGTAAATTAAAACATGGGGCCAGAGAAGAAGATAATATATTTCAAAAGATAAACAGACAGAGTTATACACAATATATACAAGGATAAGAGGCTTGAATCGGCGAAGCCGACCAGGTTGACCACCGCTGTTGATGGCAGACAACTGGTAAAGTGCAAAGGTCTGGGCCTGGTTTTATGCGGTGATCTTGGGCACCGCGGCTTTGTTTCGGTCACGTAGGCCCCGCAATTCCAGGAACAGCTAATGATCCTCTTCGCCGAAAAGGGCCCGTCCTTTTGTTCCGCACAGGCAGCTGCATATTTTGGAAAATTATCTCGTTTGTATTATTTCAATAATGCGGAATTTATGCAAATTATTAATAGGAGCAATGGGTAGCTCATAAAATGGATTACAATATAATTACGCATTTGTTACGACGTGCAGGTAAACTGAACGCCGGTAACAATAGAAACACCCTGTATTACTTAGTATATTAATAGGACTATTTTTTTTATCCTCACGAGGTGGTGTCGCTTAACGTCCCTGCACTGCGGTCTCCGTGGTCCTTTTGTGCGCCTCTGGCTGTTTTACTCCTTTTGAACTCCTGTATCTTCTAAGAAGTCGAGGAGTTTCTGCCAGGGGATATTCCTTAGCTGATCTACAGGAAGCATGGGCTTTCCGAGTTTCGCCTTGCGTTCTTGTTTGTATGCTTCGCAAGTGCACAGTAGGTGTTGTGGAGTTTCCTCTTCTTCCAGACACGCACGCATAGGGGGCTTTTCTCAATGCCCATCCTATGTTTGTGCTTGTTTAGGTCACAGTGTCCAGTGACTAGTCCTGTGATTTTTCTTAGTTTCAATCTGCTCAGTCTAGACAGCTTCAACATGCTGTCAGGTACCGGACCATCTAGGAAGAGTCTCGTATGCCTCATTCCATTTTGGTTTTGCCATGCCTTTTTGTGCTCCTCTGCTAACTTGTATCGGATTATTTCCTTTTCTGTTTCATGGGGTATACCGAAAGCGGGTTCAGGTCCTATGAATTCACATGCTGCTCCTTGTTTAGCCAGCAAGTCGGCCCCCAAGTGTTCAGTCTTTTTATGCAAGTCATGACCAGCTTGGACTGCACTATCGGTGAGGCTAGCGCTTTTATGGCTGCCTGGCTATCTGTCATAATGGTAATTGGTCCTTTTTTAAGCCCCGACTCCATTACGTGATGAGCACACCAGTCAATGGCGGCTATTTCGGCCTGGAAGATAGAGGCATGCTTCCCCAGAGCAATCGCGAATTGTTTGCTCCGGTTGCAGCCTCCATAGATACCAGCCCCGGTTCCTTTAGTATTTTTGGCCGCGTCTGTGTACCTTTACTCGTTCCCGGGTATGTTCCATTTGTCCATTCACTCCGCTGTAGTATGATCGTTTTAAATCTGCGGGATGGGTGTACGATTTTGGTGAAATCGGACCTCATTGTTAGTGTATCTTCTTCTTGTAGTACTTTGAATGTTGCGGGTCTTGATGGCCCCATATTTAAAGTATGTCCATTTATGTGCATCCTATAGGCTGCCTGTCTAGCTTCCATCATTACAAATAAATGTAGTGGTGGTACCGATAATATGTGTTCCATGGCTGCCATGGGCGTTGTCCTCATTGCCCCAGTGATTAGCAGACACGCCTGTCTTTGCACTCTTTCGAGTTTTACTGCTGCACTTTTGGTTTGAGTCTTTTCTCCCCAAAGGAGCGCCGCGTATGTCACTATAGGTCTTATGACCACAGTGTATAGCCATTTGGTCATACTGGGTCTCAGTCCCCATGTGCGTCCTACCATTTTTCGGGTCGCAAAAAGTCCCCTCATGGCCTTTTTGCTGATGCTCTCTAGGTGGAAGTTGAAGCTCAATGTATGACCCCTAAATATTTTACTTCATTTTTGATTGGAACTTCCATTTCATACATACGTAGTGATTTTATGTCATTGGTTTAGGACTATAATTTGTAATGACTTTTAGTCGCCACTTTTGTAAAGTTGGATATTTGGTTTATCCTTTATGTTATTTTTTTAATCTAATTTTGTTGGCTAGTGTTTCTCCAATAGTTGAAAAGTCCCTGTTACATTCTTCTGCTATGCCTAATTCGTTCATAGTAGTAAGTCTATTTAAGGTTATTTTTTTGAAACAGTCCATCAATATTGTCAATGCCAAGAAATGAATTTCGACTAAGGTGCAGTCGTATACAAAATTCTATGTTATCTATTTAATTGTTGCTCAAGGAAAAGGTATTTTCACTAAAGAATTGGACCAGTAATCATGATTATGGTTGCGACCGTTACTATGTGGTAATCCATAATATAGGAATTACATTTAATGTCTATGAACCAGTAACTTTCTCAGTTACCTCATCATTGTCTCATTTTTAAAGGCTTATTTAACTCAATGTTTTTACAATTTATATATCGTCCGTCAATAAAGTTGATTTAATTTTATGATTTCTCAAAAATAATATAATAAAATGTTAATAACGAAGTTTTATTCAATATAAATAACTTAAATAAACACTGTATATAAATTACATTTTATATTTTCTTAGGTCTAATACGTCACTTTAAAAATTTAAAAATTAGATCTTGAATTTAATTAAAATACAATTAGGTATGCCGTTACTTTCTAAATTTCTATAATATTATCTTGACATTTGTAAGAACTAACAGACGTTTGTTAAACAGCTAACCCCCTAGTAAAAACACTCCGGGCTTTGGATTACATAACTTATTGCGTATAAAGTTTCGTTTCTGAACCTTTATCGGGATTTAAGTTACGGCACGTATACACAGATTTTATACAAACATATATATCCCTTAAATTTACAATTAAGTAAATTTTCTAAAACAAAAATGGGTTGTATAGTAAAGTTGTAATTAATAAATTATTATCCATTATTTGTTCCCAATACATTTACGGGAATAATATTTCAAATAGATATATAAAATATATGTATAGTACTGTTCAAGGTAACCTGAAATAATTCTAATTAATTTTAACTTCTTGAGAAATAGATAGAATTATTGAAACTATTAAACTTTATAAAAATATGGTACTAGTTCTGTTATTTAGTATTTATTGTTGCAGATACAAATATTTCTCAAAATGTATGAACACGTATTTAATGGGTAACAAATATTAAATTATATTTAACTAAAGTCAATATTTTTCCATTCGCGAATATTTAAAATAATAATTAATTTTAACCTCAATTTTGAATAAACCAGTAATTATCATAGGCAAAAAATAAAGAACATTAAAGGAATATTAAATACCATTCAATATTGTCTAATTTATTTCTGCTTTATTACTATTCGCTCATTAATATACAACGTGTCCACGTAAGTATGCAACAAATGGGATTTTTTTTATTATTAATTTCTCAGAAAATTTTATTCTTTATAAAAGTTGGTGCTTGATCTTAAACATACAAAAAAGTCAAAACAAATGAAATTCGACGCTATATTAGCAAGATATTGAACAATTTTTATAACTTTTGCACTTTTTAAGCGAATTTTATCAAGTATTCTTAGTTTTGACGTATCTGTCATTAATATTTATTATTAATAAATAATTAATTAATAATTTATTAAGAGTTGTTGTCTCCTAAATTATGGCAGAGCGATTAACTTTATAAGACAGAGCAGAGTTGGTGCTAATATAATAACTATAAAACCTGCAGAGAAGCAGCTGATATTTTTAACGACAGGCGCCTCAAAAAAGAATCAGTTACTCACATGTGTGAGAAATATGGAGAATTCGTTGGACATCTTGCAAAGCGTGGTTGAAAATCCTTAAATATCTGTTAAAAAAAGGCGCTAGAAGTTTAGGATTGGGAAAATCAACAGTACATAAGGTACTAAGGGCAAAAAAGTTTAAAGCATTTTAACCAAGATATGTTGAAACTTTGCAAGAACATGATTGCGATAATTTTTCTGAATTTTGTTTCATGGAACAAGGTGAAATAGAAATTGATACTACATTTCTTAAGAAGATCCTGTTGACGGATGAAGCTACATTTACTACAAATGGTGTAGTTTCATCACAAAACTATCGTTGGTGGTCAACAAAAAATCCAGCATTCTGAATTATCTAAAAAAATCAATATTCTCGAAAAATAAATGTTTGGTGTGAAATATTATAGGGCCCTACATATTTCGGCAGAGTTTAAATTCAGAAAGATATTTAGAATTTTTAAATATAAAATTGTACAATAAATTTGACGTTACCATTGGCAACAAGAAATTCTCTTTGGTTTATGCAGGATGGGTGCCTGGGTGCTCGTGTCGAAGTTGAATATTTAAATGAATAATTTAATGAGAAATGGATTGGAAGACATTCAAGATTTCCATGGCCTGCTCGCTCACCCGATCTAAATCCACTTGATTACTTTTTATGGGGGTGGTTCAAAACATAGTTTATTCCGAAAGGCCTTTTTGAAATTTAGAGGATTTGGAAAATAAAATTAGAAATGGTATAAAATATTTAAATAATCATTCCAATATTCTTGAAAATGTAATCAGAGATTTTAACAGAAGAACAAAAAACCGTATGTCATTTGTTTTGTCTTTTTTGTATGTTTAAGATCAAGCACCAACTTTTATAAAGAATAAAATTTTCTGAGAAATTAATAATAAAAAAGTTTCCCATTTGTTGCATACTTACGTGGACACGTTGTATATTTATATTTCAAATTCAGTTTCCTTTTACTAGAGATAGAAAACGTCTTTATTGAGGCTATTATTTACATTATATAATTATAACTGTAATTATTGTGATTCGTCGTCTTCTTCACGGCTATCGACCTTAAGTCTTTCAGCATTCATTTCACTATAAAGTAGATTGTTTAACTGTAGTTAATCTAGATACCTTAATAACCCGATTTTAGGTCTGTTAAACTTTAGTAATTAGAGTACTTTATATTTTCACGGTATAAATATAAATATATTCAAAGTTGACTGCAATTTAACATTTGTTGTCATTTAATTAAGCAAAAGTTTATTTCATTGTAAGATTTTGCAAATAACAAATTATTTGTAATGTGGATTTTTGCAATACGCAATTTCTTTGTGCCGTATAACCAGAAAATTGAGTGATATAATCAATCAAAAATTGGCATACTTCATGATAACTGCTAAAGAGTTATTGAAGATAAAATTTGTAGGAATAGAAATTTATTTGAACAATCTGTTACATTAACCTAAAAAGATTTGGAACTGGATAAGGTAACTAATATTACAAATGAATACTCCAAATAATAACGCACTATGAATTATGATATAATGAGATAAAAAATTGCAACGAAAAATAATAACATGATTCTAATTAATGACATATGATAGATAACAGATGGCAGATGACAAAAACAGTTGATAAAATGCAGATTACAGATGACAGATTGCAGATGAAAAATAGTAGTCAAAATGGGACTTATGTTATATGAAAAATTACAATTAAAAATTAGAATATAATTAATTTGAAGTCATAATCGGTTCAATATAGATTATATCTTAAAGTTATGAAAGAAGCTTAAGTATATTTATCGGTGGTCATTAATCAAAATGTTGTCTCCTTACTTCCTTTCTCTTTGTCTTTTAATCTCTGATAGGCTACAGATAATAGATGTCAGATTACAGATGACAGATAACAGATAAAGATGAAAAGTGAAAGTAGGCACACAACAAATATTAAATAATTAGACAGATGGCAGATGACAGATAACAGACAAAATGTGACTTATTATATATAACAAAATACAATTAAAAGTGATGACAGATGTTACAAAAGACAAATAACAGATGACAGAAGACAAATGGCAGATGGTAGGTTGCAGATGGCACATAACAGATAAGAGATGACAGATGACAGATTGTAGAAGAAGGATGATAGATGGCATATTACAGACAAAATATGTCTTATGATATATAAAAAATACAATTAAAAAAATAGTATATAATTAATGTACACTTATAATCTATTCAGTATAGATTATATTTTTAAAATATGCAAATTAGCTTAATTATATTCGCCTGCCGTCCAGTATTCAGTCTTCATTAATGAAAATGTCGTCTCCTTGCTTTTTTCTTCTCTCTCTGTTTCTCGTCAATTTCTAGGAATAATTACACAGGATAATAGCGGGAAAAGATGACAGATGACAGATGATAAATGAAAGATGCAATACTTTTAAACATGCAACAGTCAAATGTTGCCTTAATTATATGAAAAATATTATAATTAAA
This sequence comes from Ontholestes murinus, assembly GCA_963969525.1. Lineage (NCBI taxonomy): Eukaryota > Metazoa > Arthropoda > Insecta > Coleoptera > Staphylinidae > Ontholestes > Ontholestes murinus. Next base: position 52,336,316 of record OZ018394.1, on the reverse strand, counting down.
CAAAACTCTTAGTTAATAATTGCATTCACGTGCGTAATAGAAAGAGTAATTTTAGATTTCTGCTTAATAGAGGTTAAGTAAAATTTCTTTGTACTAATTAAAAGTTTATTTTACAAACATTCAACAAAGTAAACATCGCAATATGACAGACGTAATTTCAAAATCCTCCAATATTAAATAAGTTTCTTCATACTCTTTGAGTTTGATTATCTAAAATTTGTTAAATCAATAATAAAGTTAAATTATATAAACCATATAATTTATGAAATAAGTCATATAAGGCATAGTTGATTCAGGCGCATTTTGAAATTATTTATTATAAAATCTACTTCTGTATTCTGCTAAAAACATAGACAAGTACTAATTATAGCACAAAAGTCTAGTAAGAGTGGAACTTTTTGTAAAAACAATCGTGTTGATGAGAGAAAATTAACAGCATTTACATAACACCTACGTCGATAAATACTTGTTTCTCACTTTAAAAGTTGTTGATCCATTGCAAATTCATTTGTAGTTTTCAGTTGTGTTTAGTTAATTTAAATATGAATATTCTATAATTTCATTACTACTTTATCTAAATGACCAGGTCTTTTTAGTTCGCGAATAGAACCACAAGGCGAGTAAATAGATTTCCAAGCTGTATACTTTGAGGTTCTTAAGGGCAGCTCCACTGAAACGAGTAAAATCAGACAGATATGTGCCTCTTCGTAGCCCTTTTTCGTACAAACTTTCCAATGCTATTGCTTCAGCGTGTAAAACTGATGGGCTTTGACTGAGTGGAACTGATTTTCCGTATTTAGGCCTACATATGCCTTTGCCGGAGCCTTCATTTTTGATGCCTCTGTATACCGGATTACAGCGTTATGTTTTAGTTTTTTTTTATTTGTTTCAGGCTGTCTTCGCGGCTTTCAATAATCAACTCAAAGCCCGAAACTATGTATGGTAAAGCCCAATCTCATCGCACACATTATACCTTTTTTCCTGATTTGTTTAGTTTCAATGATGCCAAGCAAGGTAATTTCTTGAACGGTTCGAAGCTTCTTTTTACCTGGGAAAATAAAATCTGGGCCTGTTGCTTTGAAGGGTTTAAAGCTATTTACTGGCCATGCATCTTTTTCTTTGGTAATGAGTTTATCAACCTTGCTTTTGCTTTCTCTAGTAGGTAGGAATATAGCTCCTTCTTGGAAGTCCGCAGATGTGGAGCCTGGGAAGTGCGTTTTTAACAGCACACTGAGACTTTCTTTGATCCCTTCTGTATAACTTCCACCAGGTTTTATTTCATTAGCCCCATGCTGTTGGAATGATCTTTAGACAGGATCCTAGCTGTTGATGTTGTATCAGTAACTCCCTCACAGAACGTTCTCCCTGTTTTTCTTTTCGATTTTCTCAATACTTTATTATATTTCGACAATGCCTCTTTATGGGCATTCCAGTTGCCTCTTTTCTTTACACTATTAAATAATAATAATAATAATAATAATTTATTTTATGCTAATAGTGATGTTACACTTTGCGCATTTTATATTTACAGTGATATTTTAGTTACGAATAATGACGAATAAATAAGAAAATGCGTATAAGCATACTAAACCCTAAAAACAATAAAAACAGATCAAAATAATAAGTTATATTAAATACAGTACAATAAGACACAAATAAAATATAAATAAAATACAATAAAGCATAATAAAACATACTAGAATTCAGAAAATTAAAATAGGATGCAATAAAATACAATATAATACTTTGAAATACAATAGTTACGCTACATTTCTTTAAAATCAAACTTTAAAATGCTTGCTTAATTAAAAACTCTTTCATGGTTGAAATTTTGTAAGTGGCTATTCTCTTACTGACAGAGGAAGCACATTGAAAAAATGTATACCATAAAACCTTGTGCCAGCTCGTGATTTTGTCAATCTTGTAGACTTTGTGCATAGTTGTAACTTAGATCGGGTTTTATGGTTGTGTTTACTTGCATTGTTAGAAAATTCAGTAATATGCTCCTTAATATAAGCGAGAGACATATATATACAAACTAGGTAGCGTTGGTATTTTGGAGTGTATAAACACAAATTTACAGTCATCGCCATATTTGAGATCAGCTCTTATCCGAACAACACGTCGCTGGCGCCCAAAGATTCTATGTCTAATAGCAGAGTGTTCCCAGACTATTAGGCCATTCAATATATGACTCTGAATGAGGGAAAAGTAGGCAATGTGATTGATACTTGGTTTGCTACACTCTTGATGAAACATATAACTCACTGGATAGGAATTAGGAATAATAGACTTGTTTTGTTTCATATATTTACTATCAGTTTCCTGACACGTGTTTCGGCGATTGCTCACCATTCTCAAAGGAGTATAAAAAAGATTAATTTTTATAATCCTTTGAGAATGGCGAGCAATCGCCGAAACACGTGTCAGGAAAGTAGGCAATTCGCAGAGCACTCCTGGGTACTTCACACGCTATACTATACTATGTGCGCAGCCCAGTTCAAGTTGGAATCTATATGCAGTCCTAGAAATGGCGCAGATGACAGCACGTTGACCGCTTTCGAGAGGGAAAATGTCAAGTTTGCCGATTTCGTGTTTTTTAATTTCAACAAGTTTCAAGTGAACAATTCCAAAGCTAATGACAATGCCTCCTCATGCATGTTTGTCACATCTACTTGAGACTCTGCATAACTTGAAATGGTAGTATCATCTGTAAATAAGACTGATTTGGATTTTGGAATGTAGCTTAGCAGATTATTATTGTAAATTAAAAAGAGCAGAGGTCCGAGAATAGACCCCTGTGGTACACCATGACTAATTTCGCAAGGCTTTAATATTATACCAGCACTAGTAGTACACTGTGTCCTATTTATTACGATAAGTAAGACATCGTAAGAGTAGTTCCCAGGATGTAGATTATAGTAATAGTTTTCGTAGCAATACTTCATGAGAAACACAGTAAAAAGTCTTCGATAGGTCTAGGAACGTGGCGGTTAATACGTTTCCATTCTCGAAAGTCAACTACCTCCTCAACTAGATCCTAAACCGCATTTGTAGTAGAGCGTTTCGCCCTAAAGCCATGCTGCTTACTGCAAAATATGTCAATTGTTTCAAAACACTCTGTTACTGCCATAGTATAATTTTTTCCAGCACTTGGAAGCAAAGATATAGGACGGTAATTATTCGGATCATCACGATTCCCTTTTATGTGAATAGGAATTACCAAGGCAGCTTTTAAAGCGTACGGAAATATATTTGAATATATGCACATGTTAATTAATTTAGTTAGCGTTAACAAAATCTTATTCAAAACAAAAAAATATATATCTACTCTTAGATTGCTTTAAGCTGTAGATTGCCTTACTTACAGTAGAAAAAGACGCTTAATGAAATTTAAAATAGGAACTACTACTAGTGACATTATTACATATTAAAAGCAGAGGATCAACGCTGGTAGGGATAGTATTTCACTGGCAGTTTCTGCAAAAAAAAATCATTAAATATCTCAGTTATAATCGCGCGAGACTTTCTAACATCACATTTCGTTTTTGATTTGAATATATCCCAGGCTACTTTTATTTTACACTTTGACTTCACGATGTGTACGTTATTAATTTCAATTTGCCGCGATATTATTTCTTTTTTGTACGATTTTCTATATTCATTTCGCATTACCCTAAGTTCTGGCTATTGGAATTTATTATACGCATCAGATATTAAATTTAAAGTATTACACATATTTGTAAGTTTATCGTTAAATAATCCTATATAACTTTTATCTTCCATTTGTACATTTTTTTTTTTTTCGTAAAAGACTTGTTAAAATGTTTTAAGAAACAGGCAAGAAAATCACTGAAGCATTGATTTGTGTCCCTAACGCAGTTATTGATTAAGCTCCATGATTCCGACTTTAGGGATTGAAATATTTTAAATTTGCCAATCTCTGTTAAGGGGCAATGCTTTTTGCAAACTGTTTTCTGGTTTCAGTGCTTAAATAGTCGATTAGAATCCCCACATGATTCGAAATACCTGTTTCAAAATTGCAAGCTGTGCATGAAGTTTTGTTTGTGCATATACTATCAATGCAGTTTGACTTGTGAGTTGGGAAATCTACTAATAATTTTATAAAAACAAGATAGAAATAAGTACTTCCCAGTATATTGAACTAATTATTTTATTTTTTTGGACTAGTTTCGGGCGTTTTGCCCATCTTCAGCAGAAAAACTACAAAAGAGAACTATTCTATTTATATGAACAATTTACATTTAGTCACTAATTAAAAACATTAATATAATTTTTAGAACAAAATATAGACACATATATACATACATACAAATATATACAGATATACATACATACATACTTCTGCACGCAGATATACATATACACGAAAACAATACGTAAAAGAAATAATGTAAATAATTGTGTGGATATATTTATGTACTTACACGTCGATTATTATATGTGAGTTATTTTATTTAAATTTGGACTTACGTGTTTGTATTTTTAGTTATTGTCTATTATATATTTATTGTCGTTTGTTTTAACAATTTTATAATGTGTCATTCGTTAGTAATTTTGGGATTGATGTGTTAGGGATTATTTTGTTTTGTTGGTAGTTTTGTTATTTTATATAGTATTTATCAAAATTATGTTATAGTGTGTCGCAAAATTATTATAATTTAAAAGGATTATTTAGTGTTTTAAATATTGGTGGATTATTTGTTTGTATTTGGTCATTCAAGCATTGTATATTACTATTATTATGGATTAGTTTTTCTATTTCGTAAATTTCCATTATGCTTAGTAGTCTCCCTTTGTTAATTTCATGTAAGATTTTTATGTTATCTGGATTTTTGCAAGAGTGGTTATGTATGAATAGATGTCTGCCGAAATTCGAATTCTTCTTTTGTGTTATGTGTTCTTTTATTCACACAAAAGACGAATTCGTATATATACAACGTATAAATAAAATTAATCAAACCAGTATATAATAGTTTAGATAAAAACAGTTAATAAAAATCAATAAAATCGTTGTATAAATAAAATATTTACAAATGTGTAAATAAAATCAATAAAAATCAGTGTTAAATAAAATATATAAAAAAATCAGTGAATAAAATAAATCTAAAACTATGTAAAATATTAAAATCGGTAATTGGAATTAATCTAACCAGGTAACAAACATATTTAAATCCGAGTTTTAGAATAAAAATAATATAGGACAGATAACAAACATATTAAAACCAGTGTACATTTAGTATAAATAAAAAACATAATAAAATCAGTGTACAACTTCATGGATAATATACTTGTAACGAAAATATTGCATGTATCATGTATTCCAATACCAATGAGGTCATTCAAGGCCCGAACAGTTGCTTGATAAACATTTGTCGATGCTATAGAATGCTTTCTTGATTAAGTAGGATTTAATTTTGTTTTTGAATTTATTTGCATCTAATAACTTTACTGATTGATGTACCATATTAAAAGCCCTTGGTCCATAGTAATTGGTTCCATTATTTGATTTTGCTAGACGAGAGAATGAGAGACATATATTTGTTTTCGTCTTGTAGGATAGCTGTGAAATCACTATGGGTTTCATAACTATGTTTATACTTCCGCACGTGTATAACACATTCTAATAAATACGCTGAAGGTAGTGTTAATATATTTAGTTTGATAAATGAGGTTTTGTAGTCTTCTTGATACTTAAGGCCTTCTATGACTCGAACTGCTCTTCCTGAAAATCAAACAATTTGTTTAGTATTGAGGAATGACCCCATGCATACCACGTATACCATATGTCAGAAGAGAGTGATATATGGAACGGCATATTTTCTGTGACATTTCCGTTTTATGTACATTCCAAGTAAATTTAGTGTCCAGCCACATGCCTAAGTATTTGTTTTCCATTATGTTTGATTGCTTTAGAGAAAATATAATATTAAATGTTTTTCCTTCATTTGATGTCAATTTATTTATGTTACACCATTATTTACACTTAGTTTGATTAATTAAGTTATTGGCTTTTGCAGTAGAGACTATTGGCGATTTGATAATTAATACTGTATCGTCTGCAAATAAAATACATGTACTATTTTGGCACACATAAGGTAGGTCATTGATATATAATAAAAACAATAATGGGCTAAGGATGTATCCTTGAGGAACATCATGTTGTAAATAGCCTTCATTTGATGAGATCTGACCAGTATAACTAGCTACTGTATCTTATATAAATAAGATTGAATAAAACGACAGGTTTTTGGGTGCAAATTATAAAAGTAGAGTTTTGATACAAGAACGTCATGACTAACGCAGTCAAAGGCCTTACTGAGGTCTAGGAATGAGGCGTCTATATTCATTCCGGCTTCAAATCCTTGAATTATTTTCTTAACGAGCGCAGTAACCGTACTAGTCGTTGACTTTCCTGCAAATTGCACTTTATTTAATAAGTTGTTGGACTCCTAAAAGTCTAACAATTGATTAGGCAATATTTTTTTTAAATATTTTTGATACAACAGGTAAAATTGCAATTAGCATATAGTTGCTTTTTACATCTTTACTACCTTTTTTGTGGAAGTAATACTAATATACTGGTTAGAAAAAAATATTATCAGGGCAATTCTGCTTACGAGTTGGGAAATTTATTATACTTTACCGTAAAGTTCATAAGTAGCAAATAGCTCATTTAACTGGACAGATCGGACATCATTGGTATGGAACAATACACTAAAATCTCCTCCAACTACGACATGCTTGTTGTTTATATGTATATTATCTAGTAAATTTCCTAAAATTGTGAGAAACATATTGAAGTCTCCGTCGGGGGATCTATAAATACATATAATAGTGATTGTCAACTCAAAGAATTTAAATTAGATAAGTTTTTTAAATCTATATTATTTTTGATAAACTGCATTACTCCTCCATGTTTATACTGAGTGCGAGCAAAATGTTATGCAACTTTATAATTATTTATATGAATTAATGACGCTTCCTGCTCTTAAAGCTAATGTTCACTAAAACATAAAATATTAAAGTTGATTTTAGTTATAAGGAATGCTTAATATAATAATAATAGTAAACTATTGATGATTTTCAACTTTTAATTTTGCTCACTACAATTGTTTCACTACACTGTAGCTTCTTCAGGTGAAGAAGTTTACACTCGTCAGATAATTAAGAAATAAAGTACAAAATATCCTATAGGTAAGTTATGACGAAAATATGAAAAATGTTACAACAATAAAAATTACATATATGTACACCTTAAAAATATCAAAAGTCGCTTAAATTATTTATGAACGGACTGACAAAATATACAAAAATATTAACTGACATAATAGTTAAAAATGTAAAAATAGTATAAAATATGTTAAAATATAAAAAAGTTAAATGAATAAAAGTTTAAAATGGCTTATAAGCAATGAATAACATATTCAAATAGGATAAAATAGTAAGCAAACTATCACAAACACGTATAAATACACATTTGAGTAAGAAAATCTTTAAAATTATTTATGAACAAAGCACATATATAAAAATAAGATATTAAAAAAGTTAGAACTATGAATAATATATAAATAAAACTTAAAATAATAAATACAAGCAAAATAAATTACAAATAAGGTGAATGCTGGTTTCTATTTTTCTAAGCTTTTATAGTTGTTAACTAAAAATTCATCTATTTATAGTGTAGAATGCCTTAAGAATAAAGTATGCCTTCATTTTATTTTTGAAGTGTTTAATGTCTAGCAGTTTGATGGAGTCTGGGAGTAGATTGTGGGCCATAATAATTTGGTCTATTTCGCGATTTTGTTAACCGCATCTTTGGTGTACAAGTATTACTTTCTTTCTTGTTTCATACTCATGTTTGTCTGTATGTGCACAATTCGACTCTATGTTTTTTCGAACATGAACCAGACATTCTAGGATGAAGTTAATGTCAGAATACCCATGTCAATGAAAGTTTCTATGCAGTCATCCTGATACTGACCCTGCCATGATAATTTATAATCGAGACATACACCTAGAAAATTGGTTGTTACATCTTTAGAAATGTCAGATCTAAGAGAAACAATTATTTTAACCGTCTTATTTGGATTTAAAGAGAGCTTTTTATATTTAAACCAGGTATCCATATTGCTTTTGCATTGCGTGTGCTCATAGTTTGCTATCGTAATATCCGTTGCTTTGTCCACAAATGTTGTATCATCGGCGAATTGAAAGAATTGTGGGGAAGCGGATGCTGATGGTAAGTCATTAATATAATGCAAAAAAAGCAGGGACCAAGTATGGATTCCTGTGGCACACCATATTTTAAGTACATCTGGCTAGAGCAGGCGTCGGCAACCTATGGCACGCGTGTCAGGCTTGGCACGCGATGGGGTTCTGAATGGCACTCTACAAAGTAATCAGGGAAATCGCGAAAATATCGAGACGAAGTGATTTTTAAATAAGAGAAAATGTTTAATTATAATTATGTATCTAACGTGGCTCGCTAATGTCACGAAAATCTGCGCGAAGGGTGAGTGAGAGCGCATTCGTAAAAGGGATGAAACATGCGCAGCGCCGACTAGTTATCGAAGCGGATTTCACGAATGTTCAAGCTGGAATGACATTCGCCCCTTTCTTTCTCGTTTTGCTACTGCGCACCATTTGCCTGTAATACCAGTTAAACTTGCATTTCGTTTAATACTGGTCGTTACTTTCTGTTCTAACTTTTTGTGAAGACTTGTATCTTATTGGTTTAATATTTGTTATAATTCATCCATATTTAATCAAATGGAGGGTAAGAAACAAAAACTAAATGTTCGCGGTTTTCAAGACTTTTGGACGAATGAATATGGGTGCTGTATGTGAGATATGCCGCGAAAGTGTAGTATGCCGCACGTCAAGTGTACAAAGACATTTCCAAACCAAACATCAGTCCACATTTAATAGCAACGATGAGAAATGTGAAACTATAAAGAGAGCTGTTTCTGGTTATAAGAAACAAGTAACTTTTTTGTGGAATAACTGGAACGAAGGCTAAAGCGACAGAATGCAGCTTCGCAATTGCTCATTGTATAGCTGCCAAAGGCAAACCCTTTACAGATGGGGAATATATAAAGGAAATATTTATAAAAAGTGCTGAAAAGTTGTTTAGCGATTTACCTAACGAACAAATCATATTATCCCGAATTCGAGAAATACCGGCTTCTGCGCGAACAATTGAAAGAAGAATAACTGAAATGGCAGACAATGTAACAACAAAACAGAATTCTGGATTACAAGAAGCTGTTTCATTTAGCGTCGCTGTTGATGAAAGTACCGATGTAAATGATATTGCGCGGCTTGCAGTATTTGCACGGTATTGTGATAAAGGTCAAGTTTATGAAGAATTGTGCAATTTGATTCCTCTGTCTGGGACAACTTCCATTGTATAATACACCAGGAAAGTTTAGTTGCCAAAATTTCGTCACAGCGCTTAATTCCTGTAATGAACACTGTTGTTAAAATAGTTAATTTCATAGTCTCTCGCTCTTCATTGACATACAGGCAATTTAAATCTCTTTTAGAAGAAATGGAAAGTGAATATGTTGACCTCCCCTTATACAGCCATGTTCGTTGGCTTAGTCGAGGCAATGTCTTGAATAAGTTTGTGTCGTGTCTGGAACACATTAAAGTTTTTCTTAATGAAAAGGAACAACATTTCCCCGAATTGAACGATAAAGAATGGTTATGCAAATTGATGTTTCTGACTGATATAACTAAACATCTCAATGAACTAAACTTAAGATTGCAAGGAAAGCGCCAAACTGTGCTCGAACTTTTTGAATATTGGACAGGATTTGATACAAAATTAAATATATTTTTATGTGATATTAATACTAGTACCTACAAATACTTCCCAAATGTTAAAGCGCTTGCAAATAAATCGACCATAGACAAAGATGAACTTAAAACCTACGTTGAAGCACTTAAAGATGAATTTTCCAGAAGATGCAAAGACTTTGAAGCTTATGTGCCTATATTTTCCTTCCTCATAAAACCAGATTTAATAAATCCATTAATAATACCGTTTGATTTTTCAATTTTTGAGTGGATGAATGTTGATAATTTAAGGAATTACGAAAAAATCTGGAAGATGACTCTATTGAAAAATTGACTGCTATATTAAATTGTTGGATGTCATTGCCAGAAAGATTTAATTGTTTAAAGAAAATTGCATGTGCTCTCCTTTCCGCTTTTGGTTCCACATATCTCTGTGAACAAATTTTTTCTCACATGAAACATATTTTGAGTCTACAAAGAAGTCGTTTAACAACTGAATATTCAGAATCTTGTGTGAAATTAAGTCACAAATTATACCCCTGATATTAAAATATTAAGCAAAAATGTGCAGGGACAAGGTTCGCATTAAAAAAATTTAATTTATGTTAGAATTTTATGTTATTTTTTAATAAATATGTTTAAAAGATAAATTTGGTATAAAATTCTTCTCCTCTAGAACCCCATTATATAATTTAGAATTAAGGCGACACCCTGAATCATATTGGTAGAGTGGCTTGGCACACCACAGCTAAAAGGTTGCCGACCCCTGGGCTAGAGGATTTACCGTTTACAACTACGATTTGCTGCCTTTGCCGGAGATATATGCTAATCAAACGGCCGCTATTTGGATAAAAGTTGTAAAAATAAAGTTTTCGTAACATAATGTCATGATCGATGCAGTCGAACGCTTTGCTAAGGTCCAGAAATGATGAAGAGATATGCATACCGAGTTTGAAACCTTGTATGATTTCCTCAGCAAGATCGATCACCGCATCGGACGTGGACCTTCCCTTGCGAAAACCATATTGCGTATTAGATAGTAATTTGTATGTTTCCAGTAAAAAAATTTCAAAAACTTTTGCTATAACGGGTAATATAGCTATTGGCCTATAATTATTCAAGTCATCTTTACTACCTTTTTTAAATATGGGAGTTACACATGCTTTTTTAAGTAAGCTAAGGAAGAAACCGTTTAAAATGCACATGTTAATTAATTTTGGTAGTGGCATTACGATAACATCTACTTCCCTCTTAGGAAGGCCAACCGAAAGGTTATAAATATCTTTTGATGGTGAATTTTAAGACCATGTATAGTGTCCCTAACCACTATGAAACTAGTCTCCTTAAATTTAAAATATGGAGTGTATTTAATTAAACGAAACTGGTGATTTTGTTGTACTAGGAAGACTGCAAACGAGATCTTCAGCAATAGTAGCAAAGTGAGCATTGAATGTGTTAAGATCGATATCACATATTGAATCACAGACAGTTTTATTCTTAATTAAAGACCATAACGCTTTTGGACTATTATTAGATTTTTTTATATAAGATTCGTTTGCCCATAGTTTTCCATTTCTAAGAGCAGTGCTGTATTCGCGTTTGTACTTTATATAATTTTCTCGTACTACCTGGTTTCTATCGCTGGCATCTTTTATTAATAGGAGAGTTTCTCGATTAATATAAATAGTTTTGTTAAACCATTTAATGTTATTATTTCTGGGAATAACCTTTTTTCCGTAAATTAATACGTTGCATATTCGTGTAAAATATTTATAAATGAATTGAATGTCTTTTCCGGACTATATATATTAACTTTTATACCAATGTGATCTGATAGACCTGAATCACAGGGAACTACTTTTAAATCGGAATAGTTTATGTTTGAAAAAACATTGTCTAAACAATTTTGCTTACGTGTGTTAAAATCTACTGTACTTGCCAGGCCGCATGTTACTAGAAAATCGCAAAAATTTGTGGCGTCGCTGCTATTAAATTTTACATTGAAATCTCCTCCGAGAAAGACATTTTTGTTAAAATAGATATTATCCAGTGTTTGAGCTAAAATTGACAAAAATGTGTTATAATCCCCGTCGGGCGATCTATAAATACAAATAATAATCATATTATATAATGGCAGAAATGATGCAGCACACAGAGACCGGGATATCTAATGATAACCTGCGCCGAGGAGGCCAGCGCACAATGGCTAAGGGAGACAGTCCCAATCCTGACACCATGGGAGGGAGCGTCTCTCAGGGTGTTGAAGGGGGACGAGATTCCCAAGCCATGGGTGTGCACGGCATACTTCCCGGATGAGGGGAAGGACAGACTGGAGGCCGACAGGATCCTGAAACGATTGTGAATCGGTAACCGGGGCCTAAATACACACCTGTGGACTGTATGGGGGAAAACCCCGGAGGCTAAAGGTGTGATATGGACATTCTCCATTGATAAAGAGTCCAAAGAGGAGTTATCTAAATTGGACCACTACCCATTCTTCGGATACGGGAGGCTTCGGCTGCGTATCAAGGAGAATAGTAGGACAACGGAAAGGAGTAAACCAAGGCAGAGTCCGGAGGCCACTACCCTTGAGAAACCAGCAGAGACCCAAGGCACCAGGGAGGCAAGGGCAAGACTCTCCCAAAGAAGGTCAACCCTCCGCCAGCGGGATCAGTCCCCTCTTAAGGCCATCGGCCAAGGGGGGCGCGGTTCCAATGGAGGAGGACAAGACCACGGAGGAAGAGCCTGAAGATGTCCCTCCTCTTCAATAGCGGAAGAGGAATAAAAATCCTGCAGGTGAACCTTCAACACGCAAAAGCCGCATCGGCAACGCTGTGTAGGAGGTTCAACAAAGAAGGCATAGATATAGCCCTCCTAAAAGAACCTTGGTTACTCCGAGGGAAAATAGCAAGCGTAGCGCCACAACACTCTCAGGTAATATACAGCCCAAACGCCGAATGGCCAAGGGCATGCATAATTCACAGTGATAGAGTCAAATGTACACTAATACCGCAATTATGCACTGAAGATTCTGTTACAGGCATCATGTTGGCCAGGACGGAGGAAGGAGAGAGGAGCTGGATCATCTGCTCAGCCTACTTCCCAGGAGATGAAAGAGAATGCCCTCCGCGTATACTAAGCGACATAGTTGCATACTGCGCGGAGAAGGCATACCAACTCATAATAGGGTGCGACGCCAATGCGCATCACACGCTCTGGGGTAGCTCGGACATCAACAAACGAGGTGAGTCTTTACTTAACTTTATCTCCGCAGAGGGACTTATAGTGACCAATATCGGCAATAAGCCCACGTTCATCACGGAAAACCGTAAAGAAGTACTAGACCTAACGATCTGTACCGGGAAAGTGAGTGATAGTATAGCGAATTGGCATGTGTCAGAAGAACCATTGTGCTCCGACCACAGGCAAATCCGCTTCGATCTAGTCACATCTCTCATGACGAACAAGTACAGAAACCCAAGAGAGGCGAACTGGGTAGGATATAAAGAGTTCCTCAGAGAAGCTCTCAAGGGAGGTACAGCATCGACAAGAGAGATTGGTGGGCTGGAGCTGGCAGTGGAACAAATCAATGACGCCATCAGGACGGCTTATTTGGAAAACTGCCCGGAAAAAAACAGCAAAGCAGAGGGGCTGCGGAACAGTCTTGTGGAACCAAAAACTCGAAAAGATGAGGATCGAGGTTCGAAGGCTATTCAATAGGACCAAAAACAACCAGGACTGGGACACCTACAGAGGAAAGCTCACTCAATATAACAAAGAAATCCGAAAAGCCAAAAGGGACTCGTGGAGGAAGTTCTGCGAGGAGCACTAAGAGCACTAAGCTCCACACAGGTCGAATCTAAGCTAGTGTGGGACTGTATACGCGCTCTTAACCAACTTGGCTGTCACAAAAAAGTAACAATCACATGGGTCCCAGGACACGGAGAACATCCGGGGAATGACATAACTGACGAATTGGCCAAACAAGGCTCGTCAAAAGCAGTAATTGGCCCGGAACCCTCTTGCGGAATCTCCAAAACCGCAGTCAAACGATCCATAAAAAAATGGGTGGAGACACAGGCCCATATCTGGTGGACGAACTCACCAGGACAGAGACAGGTGAAACAGTTCCTTAAGAAACAATCGCCAAAATTCACGACCGAACTCCTGAACCAAGACAGGAAAATGGTCAAAACAATAGTAGGCCTGATAACCGGACACTGCAAGCTCAACAAACATATGAGCAAAATAGGCCTAGTGGAAAAAGCATGATGCAGATTCTGCCTAGAAGAAAAAGAGGACTCGTTCCATATCCTATGCCACTGCGAGGGTCTAGCAAGGATTAGATATCAAAAGCTAGGCACTACAAACCCAAGCGCGGAGACTTATACACAAGCCCCTCTGGCAGGGCTAATAGGACTAATCAAAGAGGCAAAGCTAGAGCTGGTCATCTGAGATAAACAGGGATCCACAATAGACCTGGTGCCACCCATACAACATCTAATCTAATGATGCAGCTATTTCACAGTGTTTTTCCGATGACAGCTCATTTAGCTGCGTAAGGTTTCGAGAGTCAATGTGTTTCTGAATCAGTTGCATCACACCTCCATGTTGGAAATCTCGTCGGGCGAAACTAGCGGCGACTGAGTAATCCGCTATTGATATGTGGGCAATTTCCATCTCATTAAGCCAACTGTAGTTTTACACTTGTTACACTTTAATTTCACCTTAGGTTCACTATTTTCATTTGTAGTTATATTTTTACTTAAGAGAGATTCGGCACTAATAACACTTGTCACCTCTATCTTATTATAAACATTTTTAAATTGTTAGAAATAATAAATTCAAATAGTTTCTTACCTCTATTCTTAGTATCCGTGCTTCCATTCACCATGCTGTGAGTGTTAGTACATAGTCCAGTATGAGGTATGAATTGCCTCTTCTATATCACTTCACGAGTTTTCTTACCTTCTTTGCTATTATCTCCTAGAAAGTAGGCAGAAGCCATTATAACCACAAGTTCTTCTTCGTAAGAACTTTCACTAAGGCTACTGCTACGTTCCCTGTGGTTAGTTTTGGAATAAATGTGTTATTAATGATTTTTCTGACATTAGAACTGCCCTTGGAGTAATGCAGACTGTTTTTTACACTAGACAACAATTGTCGTGGGGTAAGTCCCATTTACCTATCCCTTATTGATCTAACTCGCAAATAATAATTTGCAATTTATTTTGCAAGTGGAAAAACTCCGCACGTCGAATGATAGTCTCTAAAACATTTATGAACATTTAAATAGGGTAATTTATCTCAAAACATTCCTCGATCAAGGAAGAGCATGTTAACGTTTATAGTGTAATTCACATTTTTTTAAAATAAAATTTGTCAACAATTACCTTTATATTCAAACTATTTACTAAATTATCAATTAAGCTTAACGATTCATAAATAGCCAAATATGTTGGGTATTTTTGTTTTTTTTAATAGTTTCATAAAAGAATATATTTTCATAAGCAGAATTATGTTCCCTAGTCTGTGGAATATAAAAATAATATCGCTACCCTGATGAGATCCAAAATAGATTGAAACAACTAACAATTATGAGCAATTTTTAGCTCTCCTGACAAAAATTGAACGTTTAAAACAAAAAAGTAAAGATAACTGTTTCTTTACTGTTTTTTTTAGATTATTTTCACTTTTTTTTTTAATTTCACTGTTTGTCATTTTTTTTTAATTTTGAGTAGTTTCCTACTAATTATAATTATTTATTAATTTTAAAGTAGATGTTTTCTTACATTTATTTTATATTTGACGATTATAATGATATTTTAAACTTTATTTGATATATTATCCATATTTCAAAAACCGTTAGAACTAAACGTTCAATTTTTGTTAGGAGAGCTAAAATTGCTCATAATTGTTAGTTGTCAACAATATTCATGATGACAAGGTTTTTATCAATTTTACGAAGGGTAGAGAAGAAAAGACTTATTGGAAAATCTCTTATTTTACAGAACTAAAGCAAATCCACAAATCCCCATCTTTAACTTTTCACTAAAACGATTGAACTAATATGCAACTCTCTATTTGTCGTTTTTTTAAGTACACTGGCTGTATGATTAATGTATAAAACTGTATTCGCAAAAATAAAACTGTTTAACTAGCATTAATTTAAGCGTAAGTTTTTTCTTATATTTTTTATTAGTATAGCAAGCATTGTCATACTGCTGAAATAATTTCAACAATATTGAATTCGATTTGAATTTAATTTATTAATAAATATTGCAATAAATTTCAAATGAAAAACAAAAGCTATATTATGAACAGCTAATGTCAAATTAATAACCTGTAATGTTGCGTTTATGGTTTAGTCGAGTTATTACGGGGATTGTTGACCATTTCACGAATAAATACGCTGTAAATCATGAATAGTCGCTTTCGTTTGACGGAGACAATAATTCGCGTTCGTAAAGCGAACGGGACATAAAAGCCGTCCGAAAACAATTGCAACCTGTCCGCCGAGAGCAACGCCGGAAATGCGCGCTCTGTAAATTAATAATGGCGTTATACGTCAGCAGCCAAAGCCTCCTAAAGCATTCAATACACACGTCCCATAATTCTTTCTCGGTGCAGAAACAGAGGAGCAAAACACGGATTTATATAAATGTTAGAAAGCGACACGTAAGACGAATCCGTTTTTATTAAAACGTGCGCCCGGGGGTGTAGCACCACCATACCGGAAACGATTGGAACCCGCATGGCCGCTGGCGGTGGTTTAGTACAGCTTCACGATACTAGATGTCGGCCGTAGTAGGGCGGTTGGAATTTATTTGAGAGATGCAGCATCCTACAGGATAATTTGGATTGGTGGAATCTAAAAGCGCTGAGTAGTGACATCTGTTGCTTCTGTATTTACATTTTATGCGTCAGTTATAATTTAAATTTTAAAAACTATTTTATATTTTACTCATCTGCAGAAATAACGTATTCAACAATTGAAATTCGATACTAAAAATGTTTTATATTAGCTCTATTGCGTGCAAGGTGATAATAAATTATGTTACTGAACTTTATATTTGTTTAGAATTTATAGAACTATACAATTTAAATATAAACAGTATTGCGTTAAGTTTCTTTCTAATAAATTTATTAACTATTTTTACTTTCATTTGAGTAGTATAGAAAAAACTGTTGACAAATTTACATATCAATTAATTTATTTATTTATTTTGTCTTTCATAATAGTAGTGTGAGCAAAATATACATATCAATTAATTAATTGCGCTGAATCTTAATTTATAATCGTTTATAATAATCATGTATTTTGTATTTTTATTATTACAAATACACATATTTGCTAAATATGACTTAGAAGATAATTTATAAAAAAAATTAATACGCGAAATAAGAAAAATCACCTTAAGTGATAATTCTTATACAAATTCATGGACATTCACTCACATATTTCATTCTCATTCATGTACATATAAATCGCTATTATATGTTAGTTAGCAATTATTATTTGCTTGATCTGGTCAATTGTCTGTTAAGAGAATATATCTTAAAAAAATATAATGTTTTTCTCTGGTTATGTTGAAGTGTCAATATAAGTAAATAATAATCTACACAATTTTATTCTATAATATATACAAGCATACGTGTACATTTGGATCAGGTCTCATTAGATATACATTTTGACTGTAGTTGATTGATTATTGGTATCTTTGTCGATAAATATCATCACTGCCTCTATCAAATTATGAATTATTATTTCCTGGCATCATGATTAAGATTAATGAGGGTTTAAATGTTTCGGGGCCAGTTCCTACCGTATATTCTTTTTTTCGATTCGGGTAGTAACCTTCGGGTTAAATGGTAATTATTTCAAACGACGGTATTGCGTGCACCCGACGACGTTGACTCAATTTTTTTTGGTCTTAAATTAATGTTTCCTTTACGTACCTATTCACTCGGCTTTATTACGTTTCCTATTACCTCACTATTCGATAAAAGTTTATTCCACTTGCTGCCTACCGCAATTCAACTTAATTACTATACGTTTTTGTAAAATTTATAGTGTTAAAAAGTGAGGTAACATAGATTACTTCCATTGAGAATAATTTCCTACACCCTTATATAAAATGGATTATTATCCATAATTATAATTCTTGAACATTTTTAGAGTAGTGTAATTAAGCAAATTATGAATAGTTTTGAAAATTAATTGTAATCGGTAAAAATAATATGTATCCACTGATGAAGTTATTATATGGTGAAAAATAGTTGTAGGCTAATGTAAATAATTTTAAACCACATTATTTTAGTGTATATTTAGTAATAGTTGTTATATACAGGGTGAGTTGTTTTTAGATGTTCTCCATGGGATCTCGGAAACTATAAGAGATAGAGAAACGGATAAATGGGGAAAGAAGTGTAGATTTACGAGACGAATAAAATTCCACTTTCAAAATTTTCAAAAAAAGTCAAGGGTAACTAGATATTAAAAAAAAAAGAGTCAATTTTTTCAAATCAATATATCTTATAGAAATTTGTTCTTGAGTTACGAGAAGATTTATTTTATACATTTGGAAAATAAAAACACTAACACTTTCTTCACAATTTGATTTTATTTTGCTAGATGTACATTTCGTACATTTCGAGTACTATGTACTCATTATAAATCGTTTATAACTAGTTTAACAAAGTGAGCGGCGTATTTATATCTAAAGGGATTATTTGGGAAAAACGTGGATTAAGGAATTACCGAGAAGGGGTTTACATTTGTGTTAGTCGGGGCTAATTGTAGGTATTAAGGATTATTTAATGGCGACAAATCAAAATTCAAAAGTTTATTTTTATATTTCTTCATTTCTATCGCCTTCAACATATTTAATTTATAATCTGTAGATTGTTTTAATATGTTTGTACTATTTTTCGAAAAGCCATTTTATGTTTCCACGGGCTATAAGAATCTGCATGAATATAATTCAACGTGTGTGTGTCCTTTTTATGAATGTCAAATTCTAATCTAATGTTGACTCTAAAAATAACTAAATCTAAAAAAGGTAGTTTATCGTTATTTTCTAGCTCGCAAGTGAAATTAATTGAGTTATATTGGTTATTTAATTCTGATAACAAATTACCTAAATTCTCATCCTTTTTTACAATAGCAAACACGTCGTCAACATAACGATACCAAATTCCCGGAAAGTTATTTATTGATAATTTAGCTTGATTTTCACAGTGATTAAGAAAAATGTTTGCTAGAAATGGTGATAAAGGGTTACCCATTGCTGTACCAAAGGTTTGTTGGTAATATTTGTTATTAAATTCAAAAATATTAAAGTCCATTACTGTTTTTGTTAATTCAAGATATTGTTTAATATCCTCTTCTGGAATTGAATAAATGTCACGTAGTATTTGAATTCTATCGTCTATAGGTATGCTAGGGAATTAAGATTCTACATCAAATGATACTATCATTTCAGTTGGTTCAATTGTTACATTTTTTAATAATTGAGTGAGGTGTATTGAATTTTTAATGGATAAATCATTATTCATTTTTAAATTATTGAATTTTTATACTAACCATTTAGCGATTTTATATGTTGGTGAGTTGATATTTGATACTATGGGCCTTAATTAGTTGCCAAGTTTGAGAATTTTAGGTAAACAGTACAACTTTGGTAATTTAGGGCTTTTCACTTTTAGTTTCCAAATAGGTTGTTTGTTCATTAAAGATGTTGGAGTCTTCAGTGAATTATTGATTTTTTTGACGTAATTTGTGAGAGGATTTTTTGATACTTGTTTATACGGACCGGATTCTAATAGTAAGTTAACTTTTTTTAAATAATCACACTTATTAACAATCACTATACTATTGCCTTTGTCGGATTTTAGATATATCTTGGTTATTATAACAGATAGAAAAAAAATTGTAACAGACAAAGTTTTAGATAATTTTATGCAGATTAATAAAAAATAATCAGAATAATCGCCATTAGTTTCTGAGATATGACGCAAACTTTCATTTTTTTAAATGGAAAGCATAGTTGGCTATGGCCTCATTCAAAAGATATTTTTTTCTTTTTAATCCAATTTTACATATGACATAGTTATTAAAGAAAAAAATATATCTTTTGAATGAGGTCAAGCCAACTATGGTTTCCATTTAAAAAATGTAAGTTTGCGTCATATCTCAGAAAATAAGGAAAATAAAAATTTTATGATTATTTTTTATTAATCTAAACTTTGTCTTTTACAGTTTTTTTCTATCTGCTATAATAACCGAGATATATTTTTTGAAAAAATTGACACTTTTTACTTTTTTCAAAGTTAGTTTTTTTCTAGTTACCCTTGACTTTTTTGAAAACTTTGAAAGTGGAATTTTATTCGTCTCGTAAATCTACACTTCTTACCCCATTTAACCGTTTTCCTATCTCGTATAGTTTCCGAGATCCCCATAAAGAACATCTAAAAAAAACTCACCCTGTATATTAAAATCATGTGATGCGTCTAATTGTTATGTAATCAATACCTGATGGTGCTTTAGTACAAAGAGTAGTTATTTTAACTATTAGTTGTTAATTCTTGCATAATTATTGGCGTTTATTTAAGACCCTAAGGAGTGCTGAGGAGTTATGGTAGTGTGAGAGCGTGTGAGATAGGAAGACTTATCTAAATAGTTAGTATCGGGGTTGTAAATATCATGGAGAAGGTTGTAAAGAAATGATGGTTAAGAAGCAGGAGAGGATCTGGTGTATTTTGACTTGTAGGGATCTGTCGTGGAGGAAATTTTCCAAGAGGTTGAATGTCTATGAACAAAATGGCAGATTTACGATCTTCAAGACTTACTGTTTGATAGTTGGAGGTTAGGATAGATAAAGGTAGAGTTGTGGAGCAGTGATCAGAGAAATCCAAACTGGTAGGAAGGACAAGCACAAGCAACGCCTCAGCTCCACAGCTCGTCTCCATTCTGCAGGTGAATCTGAATAGGAACCATGCTGCGCACGACGTTCTCGCAGTCCTTATTGGGGAGCGCCAACCGGACATCGTCCTGGTCAGCGAGTTCAACGCCATCAGAGTTAACGGTTCATGGATCGTGGATTCGGACGACGGCGACGCGGCGATCAAGCTAGGTGACAGGATAAAGCGCCTAGCTACAGCATCCAGAAGCCAAGGACTGGGCATCACATGGGTGGAAGTAGCTGGCCTGGTCGTAGCATTTACTACGCGTCTCCTAACGCTTCCACGGATGAGTGGATTGACTGGCTTGAGCGCTTTTCTACTGTCGTCAGTGGAGCGAGCCGCCCGGCAGTCATCGGCGTTGACTTCAACGCCAAGTCACCTCACTGGGGCGAAACCAGAACTGACCCTCGCTCCCTACCGCAGCCGGACACCATGGCTAACCTAGATTTGGAGGAGACCAACGATGGCGATGCTCCGACGTTCGTCCGCGGAAACTTGACATCAAGTATCGATGTCACCCTGGTCGACGCGAGACTACTTCCTAAAATCGTAGGATGGAAGGTTGATGAAACCACGGAATCTCTTAACGATCGTAGATACATCGAATTTAAGGTATCCAGCAGCCGCGCTGGATGCCTTAAATCCAGGCTCCTCCTGAGTTGGACTGGGAGATTTTCCATGCTCGCATGGCCAACTTCGAAATGAACTGTATGGACCCGAGGCTGTCATCCCCATCAAGCGACGCGGCGCAACGGGGAAGGTCTACTGGTGGTCAGAAGAGGTGGCGGAAGCCAGACGTACGGCCAATAGGGCAAGACAGGACCTTATGAGGTGTCGCAGAAGTAACGAACGTAACACAGAGATCCAAGAGCTCGCAGCATCTAGTGCTAGGGCCCAGCTCAAGGTCGCCATGGTTAGTAGCAAACGCGAGGCCTGTAAGAGGCTTTTAGCTGAAGTTGAAGCAGATCCATGGGGCAAACCATACCGCAAGCCCTCCGGCAAGTCTAAACGAGGATGCTCTATTCAGCGAGGAAGAAGTGGTGGATGTGGCTAGGTCTCTACTATGTCGCAAGGTCCCAGAACCAGGAGGCATCCCTAACGAAGCCACCAAGGAGTACGTCATCAAAAACCCTGCATCGGGCGTTTCTCTCTTCAACCTGTGCTTTTTTAATGGCGTATTTCCCAGGTGTTATAAGAAGGTGCGGCTGGTGCTTCTCCCAAAGGGTGAAAAATCGCTTCTTACCTTAGGGGATTACAGGCCTCTGTGCTTGCTAGACGGCGGAGGCAAACTCCTTGTAAAGGATAAGGTCACCTATGCAGGACATATGTTTCTTTTTTATTATGGTTTCGAATAATTTTCCGAGGACTGGAAGGAAGATGATAGGGTGATAATTGCTAGGATCTAGTGAGTCATTTCTGGATTTAGGTAAACAGGTAAATAATTATACTCCGTTTCCACTCCGATGGTAATATTTGGGTGCAGTATATATGATTAAATATTTTTCGGGTATAGGTATGGATGTTTGTTTTTTTGAGGTTATTAATTCTTATTCTTCTTTCTTTATCATAGTATCATAAACTGTGTCTGTGTACAAGTGTTTTAAGTGGGTTGCAAAGATATTAGTAACGTCAATATCGTGCGTCACTGTGTTTTTAGTTCTAGGGTCTGTGATCTTTTGATTTTTGCGGTACTTACTGAGTTTGTTGATAATCCGATACTGTGTGTAAGTTGTTTAGGTTTGGTTTTATTCATATTAAAATAGCCAATTATGACATGGGTTTTAAGTTAATTTTGATTCTTTTAGAAATTATATTATTTCATTATATCTGAATTGTATTTTAAATGTTTTGTTTGTAAAATTTCAATTATTTGAAGTTAAGGTTTCTTCAAGTTTTTCTTTTTGTAAATGTTTAATAATTTTTATTTTTATTTATTTTTAATTTTGAGGGGGTGTTGCACTTGGTTTTATAAAATCTTATTTGTTTTATTACTGGTTTCAATTGATTTTCATTTTTATTTTGTAAATTTCAATTCTTTCATTTTTTATTACAGATTTTTTCAATGAGAAATTATAATTGTTTTATTATATAATAATTTCAATTGATTTTTGTTGCAAAATATCAATTTTTTCTTATAAAATTTCAATCTTTTTGTAGAATATTTTGGATTGTATTATTTCAAATTTCAATTGTTACTTTTTTGATGTGAAATTTAAATGGTTTCAACTATAAATATTATACAATATAATATATTAAAATTTGTAACTGATTTTTCTTAATTGCTCTTTTTTACCAAATTAAAGTGTATTTTAAGTTTTCTTAAAATTTTAATGAATTTTGATGGATTTTAATTGTTACTTTAAATTGATTTTTTGTTCATAAAATTTCAATTGTTTTAAAGCTAATGATTTAATAGAAAATTTTCAAATCTTTTAGCATTCAATTGTTTTTTTTTCTAAAATAGCTATTGTTCCAGATAAATTTTCAGTTAATTATTACTTAATTACAGATTTCAGTTGTTTTTCAGTTTTTTTCTCAAAATTTCAAATGTTTTTTTTATTCCATGATTTTAAAGCAAATTTACTTTTTAAATCAATAAATTGTCTGTTCCTGTTCCTTTCTTGTTTTTTGCTCCGTCCGCAAGAGAGTTTTTAACTTATAGTATGTTTCGAAAAGATAATTCGGAGTAGCATAGGCTCGACCTTTCCCTAGAAGAGCGTCCCTCCGAGTCGTTCTTCCATGGATTGCCCGTGCTCTTCCTACTTTTAGATACCAAAGGCCTGTGTCTCTTAGTTTTAGTTTATTTAGGGTCATTTCTTATATGTATAAATCCAGGGGAGAAAGGGACAATAACGCCTCCATTATTAACGTCGGTGTGGTGAGCATCGTGCCAGTTATTTCCACACATTCCAGACATTGAATGTGCTGAAGCTTACTTGTTGCAGTTTTGAGTTTAATCCTAGGCTATCATACCACGGATGTATATGTTAGGGCCTGTCACAACGGTTTTGTACAGAAATATAGTGATTCTGGGTGATAGACCCATGATCTCTCAACGACTCTCCGACGACACTACCAGAACGCCATGCCCGCCTTCTGAAACTTGGTTTAAAGATTATTACTCCAGTTCAGTTTAGGATCTAGGATGACTTCCAGATTTTTTATCTGTGAAGCCAGAGTTAGCGTAGTGTAGAATATCCCGGTGTATTTTTTTATTGAATACACCTTTACAGCGGCCTTTAAGCAGATTTGTTATAGCATCTGCATACCCTAGGGCTTGGGTAGCCAGATTCATTTAGTATCCTTACCAAGTCGTCTATCACGATGTTTCACAGGAGAGTGAACAGCCACGGGTTATCCTTGCTTTGAAGACTTTGTTTCATATTGGCATTTTGCTTAACATCTCTTTTACATTACACTACACTAAGTGCGATTGGAGTGCCGAGCATTGACAAAACTTGTCCTATGCTGTTGAAAGAGGCTTTGTCAAAAGCTCCTTCTATGTCGATAAACAGGCCTGACATATTTTTTACCAACGCTTACTCAATATGAGCAAGGACAGAGTAGAGTGCTAATTTGTTTTATCGTCCTGGTGATTTGAGTGAACAGGATTCGTTTTTAGAATATGGCTCCTGATGTACAGTTTAAATTTTTTTAATATTTTTTTAAAGCCTTTAATTTGCCTTTGTATTATTTTTGACTACTGTAAAACATATGTACCTTTTTATTACATGAAATAAACTAAACTAAACTAAACTATCCTCTAGCCATTCCCCTTGTGCTAAATTCTATGATGACAGAGAAAGTGAACGCTCGCCACAGGTGGTAAAGAATGCTAAAGTAACTAAACTAAAGTACATCCACTAGAAACGTCGCTTTGAGTCGATGAATGAAAAACCTAATTGTGCTTGAAAATTTCTTTGGGCGGAAGTACTCAGTGATATTGGCGGATGCTATAGAGCGTCAATTCACCCTCAATCCAAGCGATAATCTAACACCGAAGTCATTGAAACAGTCGCGACCAACATTAATAATTATACCAACCGCAGGTGGACTTGTCATCACCTCCGAAGAGATACATGAGATTAAGCAGCTGAAAATCAGCAAAGCCATAGGTATCGACTGTATTTCTACAGCGATGGCCATAAGCCTCGTCCCTAAGGGTAGATATGCAAATGCTGTAATGTGTTTGGAATGTTTTCGCTCCGCCTCGAAGAATGATTAGCATCTACTGCCCTTGCTAAGCGTGTTAGGCGAGCAATTGGAGAAGATTCTACTGAGTCGTATTTCGGTTTTCTTCATCATCCCTGACTCTCAGAATGGTGTTGAAGCCAGCCTGTCCACTATTTATCAGTTTTCGAGAGTGACTAAATTTAGCTCCGAGCACTTTACGATAAGACCCGCATGCCTCCGCAGTTTTTCTCGAAATTTCGCAAGTTTTTGATAGGGTTTAGGTTACTTGATCAGAGTCGTGCACGATTTTTTCGGAACAGAAAGTTTTGTTTACGAAACCACGCTTTCAAACGAGCATAAGGTCTTTGCAGGTGTACTACAGAGCTTTACTCTGTCTCCGATACTGCACAACGTCTATGCAAGAGATTTTCCGAATTTAATTCGGATAATATTTGCCCAATACGCAGAGGACACAGCTCTATTTCATAGAGGAGGTACCACAGTACATGTTGAGAGAACTCTGCAAGTTGCCCTCGATACTTAAGAGAAGTGAAAAAGTGGCGACTTGAGGTCAACGCTTGTAAGGACGAATTCAGCAGACCGTGCATTAAAATACAAAAAATCGATTTTCCCCCATTACTCCTTATTTTGGGGGGGTGGGATTGTATCCGGAAACGACAAAAATTTCGATCCCTCAAACGAGGACTGGAAATGTTTCCGGCCTGATGTAACAAAGAGCAGGTTAATTTATTGAAAATAGATAAATGGAAATCACACTAACCTGCGTCGTATCTGCTCCGCATCCAACATAAGCCCTGTAGGGTTGTAAAGGTTTCTGAGAACCCACCCGTTCGACAATAACGATTTTGGCCGCTCACGAATGATAATAATAGTTGGCTTCGATTTTCACTAGCGGTGTTCAATTAGCCCGAATAATAAAAACTAACAAGAAATTAAACTAGGGTCGCTCTGGCCCAACCAAACAAAACGATGTTCTCTCGATCACTCTTCAATCAACAATTGCCGGAAATATTTCCACCACCATGTGGGTATTGTGCGGTACAAAAAACGAGGTTCAAATGGAGAGGAATAGCTAAGAATGATCTTTGTTATCTCCACCGAACACTCCTTCTATGAGGATTTTTTTGCGATAAAAGACGAGATTAAATATACCTGTATAATGTTAGACCTGCTAAAAGATGATCGCATGCCAAGTTCGAAAGGCCAAAACCTCGCTAGGTAAGTTGTGGCCCGTCATTAACACGAGACGAATTGTAACTGTTGAAAGCTGTAAAATTATTTTCCTTATGATCATAAGGTACAGCTTACCTGTGCTACATCAATATGGGGTTATTGTAGACCCTCGCTAATAGACAAACTAAATCGTACGCAAAACGTCGCTCTGATATGCGTACGGAATGCTCTGCCGCAGGGAACAATAATTCAATGCTTCCAAAACATTGCTGCCTTTAAATCTTCATCGGCATGTTTCTCTGTAATTACTGTTTAAAGCTTCCTGTTTCTGCTAAAACAAATCTAGTATACATGAAGAACCATAATATAAGGTCATATGTTAGTTTATCAAACGCTAATCAACAAACTGAAAAATGCATTTAAATCATGAACCCTTAGAGCAAATACTTACTATTTAATATTTAATTTAAAAATTAATTTCTTATAAAAACAAATCGATAATCTAAAGTAATTCCAAGATATTTGTTTTTTTTAATTATTGAAACGTTTTCTCATTAAGATTTTTTTAATAGTCAAATTCAACACGTGATCAACCAATAAATATTTTGTTTCCAGTTAATATCTGCATATTTCCATTTATCCTCAGTGTTTTTTTTAAGTTCCATAAGATTAATATTTCAGCATTTTCATGTATTTTTAGAGATTAAAAGTTTAGTTTAGTTTCATCTGCTTGCGTAATTATATTTATTCTATTTTCTTTTAATCTTTTTGGTAAATAATTTACAAATACGATGAACAATACTAAACTTAGTGCTATATTCTAATCTTCTTTTGAAAACGTATGAATCTTCTGCTGGTTTTTATCCCTGTCGTCCATTTATTTGCAGTAGGGAAAATAAGTTTTTAACAGTATATACATTGACTCCATGAGATTGTCCATCCCCCATTTTTAATTATTCCAGGCTGTAACTTTGGGTCTTAGCAGAGAACTTCATTCAGCCTTGTGGATGTGGACTCAATTTGTTCGCAAAAGTTTTTTTAGAATTTCTTCAGTATTTTTGTATAGTTGGTGAAGCTCTTTATAATAGATTGAATCAATTTACGCTTTATGCTTATCATCAACTTTTCTTGCTTGCTTTCTCAACTGTTCGAGTTCTGAATTCCACCATGGATTGCTGGATTTTCCTTTATCCCAGAATAAACTGGTCTTTTTTTACAATATTTTACCGCTGGAAAACTTACAAGCTAGGCGGCGGTAAGCTATAGCGACATGCGCATCGAGTCGAAGGGGATTGTGAATACCTCAACAGCGCGGTTGGCAACCCCAGGCTAAGGGGTGCAGGTAGTAAGATTTCATGCAAATAAAACATGACCGAACTTACAGAAAGACGTTCCCGGAACAGTACAATGGTTAACGGCTGAAATTTCCCTTAATCTCTTTATTTCTGGAACTATTTGCGCACACAATATGATCATCAAAGTAGAAATATAAGCTGGAAGATGTAAATATCGCCATACAGCAATATATAAGCTTTATGACCAACAAATGTCTATGAATAAGTTAACATTAATAAAAACATAAAATGGAAAATTTAAGAATTTGTAATGAGATTACAAACACGCCGCCCGCCTTGAAAGGACCTGGTCTTTCAAAATTACAAAATTACTAATTGGTATAGAAACATATATGTCGCATAATAACTATCACTAAGTGAACATATCAGATGTAAATAATTGCGAAAGTTTGCTAAAAAGGTCAGTTGATACATTGCTATATATCCTTCGGTAGAGCGCACAAACTCATCACTGCACGTTTGAACATATTGGTGAAGTTCTTTACGGTCACCACACGCACTACATCATCTGCACCGGGATGCGTTGCCTGGACACGGCCAAGGCACCATCGAAGGGGCGGAAGGTTATCCTCCCGGAGAAGAACTAGGTCACCAACCTGGAGCTCACGTGTGCCAGATTGTTTTCACAAAAGAGCGCTGTTGCAATTCGGACAGGTACTCCTTTGACCACCTCTTCCAAAAGTGTTGTACGAGCTGTTGAATCCTCTGGAATTTGGACACCCTCGCCTCAGGAATATCCATCATTCGGGTCAGGGGGTCCCGTTATTTGGTCGTCCGATCAAGAAATGAGCCGGTGTGAGGGGAGCTAGGTCGTTAGGATCGCTAGAGAGAGGAGACAAGGGACGGGAGTTTAGGACTGCCTCTACTTGTGTTATCAAGGCTCTTTCTGGCTCTGACTGAAAGTGAGGAAAACCTCTCGGAACGATAATTATAAACAATAGCAAATCAGTTTGATTAGGTTCCTGCCTCGACAACTGCACCGATAGTTCAGGGTAGAGCACTATTCGCGTAAAGATTATTAAACACGGTGAATTTTGAAATAATAGTCTTTAATACCAGCAAAATTAACAAGTATATTAAATTTAAAATAAAAACAATATTTACAACACGAAACAAAACACAATAAAGGCAAAAATTAAAACACTTACACAAAAAAGTAATGAAACGATAACAATGACCACTGGGTCTCGACGAAAAAGAATAAATGTTAAAACTTACGTAATAATTCGTGGATCGACGATTTCGAAGGAAAGACTGATTTTTAAAGAGAGTGACTGTTTTTAAAGAGGCCTTATGCTAAGGAGCAGGCGGTATTTATTCGGTCGGTGGTCATCCCTCTTCCTTTCACACCCCTCTAGCGACCACCGAACTCTCGTCGATCCACAAAATTAATTGTTAAGTTATTATTTTTGAAATATTTTGATCTTACTAATATTATATAGGTGCGCGCGAAGATACCACACCTGGGCATCCCCGAATTATGGCGCTATCTGTAAGTTCCAGGTAGTTACAGGTACGTTTACCTTTTCGATGTACCGAAAAGGTAGGCCTAGTTAAATTACAGCAATACATGGTAGATACAGCGCCCGTTTTGGCTTAAATAAACCAATTTGCATATTTGCAATTACTAAATATTAATAATTATATATCATGACAGCTCGTGGTTAACATCGTTCGACGTAGGGTTAACCTCTCCGTGTTTGGTGTCGTTCGAATCGCCTTCCTCTCAGCCATCCGATGTCCCATGTGGATTTCGCGTGTGTGGACTACATACGCGAATATTCGCGAACGGTGAAGATGATGCAATTGACTTTCGCCGTGACGTCACTTCCCGTCCTTTTGTTCTTCACACGTGCGCTTCGCCCGCTCGGTCCGTTCGGTCGCAGGTAGTTGCGACCCTTCGCAGATGTGGCGAACACAGGATTCCGGGAATTTTGGACACCGTTGGCGGGACGGCTTGGCGGCAGAACTCGTCTCTACCTGCAGTTGCTGAGAGGGGCTCTTCGACACGAAGTTGAGCTATCATGATATAGGGGCGCTGTTCTCTGGAAATCTAACATGTTATAGTGCGGCGCGAATTTTACTCATTTGGGAAGTAAAAAAAGAAGCAACACAAGTTGCTGAAAGTTGCCGGTGCTTCGCGCCGGTAACAATTCGGCCCCGTAAAATGAGTAAAATTTGCCTGTTATGTATACATAGGGTTTCATCTCCATACACTAATACTAAATCTAAAATATATACAAGAAAACTATGATAAATATATACACAATTTACAAGAAAATTACAGAAAGGTAAACCTTGCGTCGCTCGTTCCGATCCGCTTCAGCTCGTCGATGGCTTCTTCATGACCGGGTAGCATTGATAGCTCTGGCTATCATGGGTGGAATGGCACTGGCCATTTCCTTCTTCGTCCGATTATGGATACAGCACTGGCTGTATCATTTGGCCTCATCCAGGTGGGAGCACTGGCTTCCTGCGATCCTGGCATGGGTATCGGCGACGTCTTCGTCTATAACATAGCACTGGCTATGTTATTAGCGAGGTAGCACTGGCTACTTCGAATTGGGCGCCACAATGGGTTATAACTGCCCATTGTCAGTTGGGACACTGCTACATATGATGGCGTCTGGTTCCATCACTGGTCCACTAGCAGCATCCGGTATTTGCTGATAGCGGCGTCTGGTTCCGCCATTCGACGACAGCAATACCGTGGAGTTGGATTTGGGGCGGCTATCCTCACGCCTGATGTTTCGAGGTTTTCCCAGTGTTGTAAATTCGTTCCAACTCCGGAAGCAGATGGTAGAGTTGCTTCCCTTCTTCAGCACTGGCTGAAGGCGGCGTACAGGAAATCCTGGTTGGCACCCTTTTCCTGTAGGGTGTGGACACAAATTTACATATTTACATAATTAACACTACGCGCGAATATCTCACAGTCACGCGAATGTGACTGCGGTCGCGAACACTTATCCTAACTTAACCTAAACTTAACCTAACTTAACCTAAAGCACTCGGGGGGTATGAGCGTCCATCACTCGGCACTATGAGCGTCCATCGTGGTGTAGCCGGGGGGAAATAGTGTTCTAGTTTTGGGAAAGCGTCTATATCGCGGAAAACTAGGCACGTAGAGGCTGCAAACAATGGGGTGTCAGCATCCAGAGGGACCAGGAACTCCAGGGTCATCCACGTCCTCGTCGTTCGTGGATTTCGGTGATTCCGGAGCAGCTGGTTCGGCAGGTCGTACAGGAGCTGGCCTGATGTCATCGTCCTTTCCATCCCGATCGATGCGATAACCGCGTGAAGAAACAACTTCGCGAATTAAGTGTGGACCAAGCCACTTGGCAGCGAAGCTGGCGGGGTTTTGATTGTCGCTGATCGGCTGGTTGCGGATGAAAACCTGCAGACCGGCAGCGAACTGTGGTGGCACATCAGGTTTGTTATTCTGCTGGCACTGCCTGATGTCCTCTAGTCGTCGGTCCCTCTCTTGGTGTTGTGGTGCTTGCGGTGGGAGAGCTGGTGGATTTTCTCGCTCTGCGGGGCGTGGAAGTTCATAATCAAACAAGGCACGAGCTGGTGAAAATCGTGTAGCGGCGATAGGGCTGGAACGGACCTCAAGTAAAATGCCGGGGATGTGTTGGGCCCATTGATTATCGGGCTGTCCCTGCATTTCAATCCTTAGCTCTTGGTTCCTTCTCTCAGTCGGATCGGCCTGGGGCTGTCTTTTTGGAGGAGGTTCGTGCACGTCAACTTCTACGCGAGTTTGCTTAGCCTGGGGTCTCCCATCGCCATTGCTTCGGTATTCAGCTCGGACTTGGTACATCATTCTCTGCATTTTTTCTCTCTGCTCCCGCAAGTAAACATTCATTTGCCGCTTCATCTCTTCCATATGTTCGCGCAGTAGGATTTCTGTTTGACGGTTCATGGCTTCTTTCTGTTCACGAAGTTGGCGATGTAAATCTTTTCTCTCCTCGATTAGAATGAAGCATTCCTCTCGGAGTTCTGACATCTCTTTTACATACTCCCGTTCCTCTCTTAGTTGTTGGAGTTGCTTTTGGAGGCGATGCCGTTTCTCTTCGCACTCCCTGTCAAAATTCTCCAATAATTTGGCGGCACATGCCTCCGTGAATTTCCTCATGGATACCGAATTATACTCAAGTTGAGAGTCCGGTCTGCTTGGGTTCATTTCCTTAGTCTGGTTAGGTATCGAACACAGACTTATATCATTGCGAATTTCGGCTTCGTTATGCTCGATTTGATGGGATCTGGGCATATACATGCTTCGTACACTCATATTAGAAGTAAACGTTATCCTTTCTCAAATAATAGGTAATTTAAACCCGGCCCCGTCGAGTTTCTAACTGGTTTACAATTATATAGGGCAAACGAGATTCAATTTAATTAATTATTTAATTCGAATGAGTAAACGAGTGTTTAATTAAACAAATAATTACAAAAATGCAAACTAATATAGAATGAATTAATGAAGAGCAAGTAATAAAAAAAAAAATTCGAACTAAATATAAATATCGGCCCCGTCGAGGTCTCGAAGAAAACAAAATTATATATCTAATTTTCCAAAACTTATAAAAATAAATTATTATAAATTATATTTAAACAGAAAATAGAAAATAATAATAAACAAGTGAGCAGTATCAATAACGTAAAAATAAATACTCAAATTAATTCTTGCCGATAAAAGAAACAAAATAATTAAATGTGAATACAAGATTTGCAAAAATTAAAAAAAGTGATATAAAATCGAAAGATTATAATATTGAAAGGGTAACGATACTTATAAATATACTTTGTATGCTTTGAACAGATAATAAACAGATATTAGTACACAGGGAAAACAGTGATAAAAAAATAGAAACACAGAATAAAATAAATCGGTTGTAAGTGACAGTATTAAAAAAATGATTATTTTAATTCTAATTGCATTCGCGTTGTGTAAAAAGAAAAAAAATTGATTATAACTTTAATTTCAAATTTAAAAAAAATGAATCTAAAATATTCACTAAATAAATGTTTTTTTTTAATTTACGCACTTAAGCACAAAATACGCATGTAGTTAAAAAAACGTTTATCGAAAAAGTGAAAATATAGTCACAGGGTTGTTTGTTTCAATTTAATTGCGAGAACTAGCAAAAAAAAAATGAACAAAACGATTTAAAAGAAATAAAGTCTAAGGGTCGTCCAGTCTTTTTTAAACTAAGCTAGCATTAACTAATGTCAATTAAGTTATAACTAAAATAAACAAAATTATTAGACACCAATTGATACCGAATTAAAATAAAAATATCTCAAACGGTAACTTAATATTGTTTAGAAAATTTAATTGTTATGACGTTAAATTAAAAAAAAAAAGAATGTTAATGTTAACTTAGACGCCACTTGTTATCACGATACAAGTGTGGGACAAATTAAAACTTTGTGTTATAAAATTAAATTTCAACGGTCACTAAGTTAGGTTTTGTTATCAAGATAATAGACGAAATTTAGAAAAATTAATGCTGGTATGTAAAAAAAAATTAAGTAATTTAGGGCGTGGATATAACACGGACACTAAGTTGGAACGCCACTTGTTATCAAGTCACAAGTGCGGGCAAATTTAAACAATTAATACCGGTGTATAAAAAAAAATTCTTCAGGGCGTGGGTATGAACGGCCACTAAGTTGGGGCGCCACTTGTTATCAAGGCTCTTTCTGGCTCTGACTGAAAGTGAGGAAAACCTCTCGGAACGATAATTATAAACAATAGCAAATCAGTTTGATTAGGTTCCTGCCTCGACAACTGCACCGATAGTTCAGGGTAGAGCACTATTCGCGTAAAGATTATTAAACACGGTGAATTTTGAAATAATAGTCTTTAATACCAGCAAAATTAACAAGTATATTAAATTTAAAATAAAAACAATATTTACAACACGAAACAAAACACAATAAAGGCAAAAATTAAAACACTTACACAAAAAAGTAATGAAACGATAACAATGACCACTGGGTCTCGACGAAAAAGAATAAATGTTAAAACTTACGTAATAATTCGTGGATCGACGATTTCGAAGGAAAGACTGATTTTTAAAGAGAGTGACTGTTTTTAAAGAGGCCTTATGCTAAGGAGCAGGCGGTATTTATTCGGTCGGTGGTCATCCCTCTTCCTTTCACACCCCTCTAGCGACCACCGAACTCTCGTCGATCCACAAAATTAATTGTTAAGTTATTATTTTTGAAATATTTTGATCTTACTAATATTATATAGGTGCGCGCGAAGATACCACACCTGGGCATCCCCGAATTATGGCGCTATCTGTAAGTTCCAGGTAGTTACAGGTACGTTTACCTTTTCGATGTACCGAAAAGGTAGGCCTAGTTAAATTACAGCAATACATGGTAGATACAGCGCCCGTTTTGGCTTAAATAAACCAATTTGCATATTTGCAATTACTAAATATTAATAATTATATATCATGACAGCTCGTGGTTAACATCGTTCGACGTAGGGTTAACCTCTCCGTGTTTGGTGTCGTTCGAATCGCCTTCCTCTCAGCCATCCGATGTCCCATGTGGATTTCGCGTGTGTGGACTACATACGCGAATATTCGCGAACGGTGAAGATGATGCAATTGACTTTCGCCGTGACGTCACTTCCCGTCCTTTTGTTCTTCACACGTGCGCTTCGCCCGCTCGGTCCGTTCGGTCGCAGGTAGTTGCGACCCTTCGCAGATGTGGCGAACACAGGATTCCGGGAATTTTGGACACCGTTGGCGGGACGGCTTGGCGGCAGAACTCGTCTCTACCTGCAGTTGCTGAGAGGGGCTCTTCGACACGAAGTTGAGCTATCATGATATAGGGGCGCTGTTCTCTGGAAATCTAACATGTTATAGTGCGGCGCGAATTTTACTCATTTGGGAAGTAAAAAAAGAAGCAACACAAGTTGCTGAAAGTTGCCGGTGCTTCGCGCCGGTAACACTTGTGTCAAACATGTTAAAAATTCCTCGTACGTTAGAGAAGCGTTGCCAATGACGCGTTTAAGATGACGTTTAACTGACTTTACACCAGCCTCCCAAAGTCCGCCGAAATGGGGCGAACGAGGTGGTATAAAGTGCCAATGAATGCCAATATCGCTTGTAGCATTGATTATATGATTTCATGCAGCTTAATGAAATTCGTTAATTCTTTTAGTTCAGAGCGCGCACCTACGAAATTTTTGCCATTGTCTGAATAAATGTGGAGCGGTTTTCCACGCCTACTAATCGTCGCAATGACGCAATAAATAACTCGGTTGTTAAGTCGCAGGCCAGTTCCAAATGCATAGCTTTGGTTGAACAACATACATATATGCACAGATACGCTTTACTCAATTTAGCACCGCGACCTTTTCAATCCTTTATGAGGAAAGGTCCCGCGTAATCGACACCGCAGGATTGAAAGGGTGCAGCAGGTGTTACTCGGTTAGATGGCAAGTTACTCATTATATGCACAGTTTTGGCAGGATCAACCTTGAAACATTTAACACAATTGCGAGTAATATTTTTACACATATTTCGTCCTGCAATTGGCCAATACTCACTGCGAATACTGGCTAAAAGAGCTTCTGGGCTGCAATGTAATTGTTTTATATGCTCTCTTTCTAAAAGTAAGATGGTTAATTTGTGCTTATTGTGCAAAAGTATTGGATGTCTCTTTTCAAAAGAATAATTTGAATTTATTAATCGGCCACCTACTCTAAAAATGCCATTTTCGTCAATAAATGGATTAAGGGACATAATGTGGCTTTTGTTGCTGATTTGTTTTCCCTGTTTTAGGTCTCTAATTTCAATTGAAAAATTCGCCAATTGTGCTGCTTTCGCGAGGGCGATAATAGCATGCTTTAATTCTGGGCTGTCAGAGGACCTACTTGCCTACATTCTTTAATTTTTCGACAATTATTTGGAAATCTGAAACAATAAGCTACTACGCGCAGAAGTTTATTAAATTTTGAAAATTTTGAAAATAAATTAAAATCAAAATTGTAAGTGACAGTAGCACAGACTTGTGCATTTCGCTCTTCGGGACAGCCGTCAATTAATTTGAATCGAAATAGCGGCCAATTAGCTGAATGTAATTTTAAAAAGTCTGGGCCTGACTACCATAATTTACAATCAACAAGGTCTCTTGCATTAACACCTCGTGTAATTAAGTCCGCTGGATTTTCATTAGTTTTCACATGGTTCCACTTCCCTTGATTTATGATTGTTTGGATTTCTCGCACACGGTTGGCCACAAATGTTTTCCACCTACTGCTTGGAGAGCTGAGCTAATTTAAAACAATGGTAGAATCACACCAATAATATTCGCCATTAAATTTTATATCAAATGCGGCACGGACCATACGAATTAAGTTTGATAATAAAAGCGCTCCGC
The DNA here is from genome assembly GCA_963969525.1 of Ontholestes murinus. Taxonomy (NCBI): domain Eukaryota; kingdom Metazoa; phylum Arthropoda; class Insecta; order Coleoptera; family Staphylinidae; genus Ontholestes; species Ontholestes murinus. The sequence continues at coordinate 52,300,401 of OZ018394.1, read as the reverse complement.
AAATTTCCAAACGTGGTATCGAAATTAGATTTGGCGCATAGCAACATAACTTCTACATTGCCGGCTACATTTGTCGTTTTTAGGTATACACATGCCCCATACGCGGCTGCTGACGCATCGCAAAACCCGTGGAGCTCAATGTTATTATGCAAGTTGCACATAGCGCGTCTGGGTACCCTTATTCCATCAAAAAAATCTAAATTCTGAATAAACCTTGTCCACCTAGTATGAATATCACTTGGCAATGATTCATCCCAATTGAGCTTGAGCTGCCATAAGGCCTGCATAATAATTTTTGCATTTATTATTAAGGGCGCGATTAGACCTAAGGGGTCAAATATTTTGCTAATTGCAGAAAGAATGGAGCGTTTTGTTGAGCTACCGCCGGTTAGCAAGTCATCGACATAGAAATCATTTGTTATAATTGAACTCGCTTCCGGAAAACATAATTGATTTTCAAATGCTAGCTGCTTTAAACAACGAATTTCCAGAAATGAGGCTGATGCGGTGCCATATGTGACAGTGTTTAATTTATATATTTTAATATCATCATCGGGGGAAGATCGCCAGATAATAAGCTGCAGGCATCTGTGCTCGGGCGCAATTAGAACTTGGCGATACATTTTTTCAATGTCCGCTGTTAGTGCAAATGTATGTCTCCTAAAGCGCAGTAATATTGAGAATAAGTCTCGTTGTATAGTCGGTCCTACCACCTGAATACTGTTTAGAGATGTCGACGAATCTGATTAAGCCGATCCATCGAAAATGACACGCACTTTGGTTGTACTGCTCATCTCCTTGATTACTGGATGATGTGGCAAAAAAAATGTTAATTCTGTTGAAGGGTGAGATTGAGAAATTTCGCTCATGTGCCCTAATTGTTCATATTCAGTCATATATTTTACGTATGAATCGCGAAGCTCAGGATTCTTTAACAGTTTTTTCTCAAGAGAATAGAAACGCTTTAGTGCCATTTGCCGTGATTCGCCTAGACTGTTTGCATTCTCACGTAACGGTAACGTGACTATAAAGCGACCACTGCTATCGCTTTGTGTAGTATTAACAAAGTTATTCTCACAAGCTATTTCTTTGGGGGTATAGGGTGAATTATTGAATATTTCCTCGATTTCCCAAAATTTGGACATTTGAAAGTTTTCGCTTAATGCTAAATTTGATCTAGAAAACGAATTATTTGTATTGCAATTAAATAGTACTGGGGCAACTAGAACCCAACCTAGCTTTGTTTTGTATAAAGTCGGCAAGTTTTTTCCCATTTGTATTTGACCGACACAAATCAATTTCCAAAAGGCATCCGAACCTATCAGCATGTCAATTTCAGCTCTTTTGTTAAAGGTTGGATCAGCAAGTCGGATATTTTTTGGTATATCTAATAGAGATGAATTAAACGAAAATTGTGGAAGATTATCTGTAATTTTGTCTAATATTAAACATGAAATTGTTTCTTTTTATGAAGTGTTAACGGATTGAAAGTTGATTGTGGCCTTGTGTTTTATGATCGAAATATTTTGATTAACACCGGTGACTGTCATGTTAGCATCAATGACTGAGACACCTAGGAGCCGGCATATTTTTGAAGTGATAAAATTCGACTGCGATCCTGAATCTAATAGCGCACGGCAGTTGTGAGTTCGTTCGTATTTATCAACTACTTGTACACTTGCTGTTGATAGTAGTGTTTGAGTGGCGTTGCAAGCGGAATGGTTTGATGACGATGTCGATGGCTCACTTGAATTTATAACTGCAGTAGAATGTTTATTTGAATTATTTGAGTCTAATTCTAAAAGCAACATGGTATGATGGCGCTTTTGGCAATGCCTACATGTATAAAAGCTTTTACACTGTTTATTTGTATGGCCCGTTGATAAGCAATTTGTACACAGATTATATTCCCTAACCTTATTAAGGCGCAAACTAGGCAAAAGGTCATTAACATTTCTGCAAGATTGAATAGAATAATAGCCACTACACAAAGCGCAAGTCAATTTTGAAAATGGTTTGTTAGTTGAAATGTTAGCTGATGCTTTTTTAGTATATCTTTGATTTTATTGATTATAATTATTACTATTATGTGAGAGCGTCCTGAGTTTAGAGATTTTAATAGATCGCATTTACATTTGAGAAAATTGAAAAGGGTGTCGAGCTCGGGGGGCTGATTCGATTTGTTTTGCAATTCCCATTCGCGACGTGTTGTAAAATCAAATTTTGTTACAATAAGGTAAATAATTACAGAATCCCAACTTTCGATGGGTTGGCCTAGTGATTTTAGTGCCCTTAGATTACTTAATATACTGTCTAATAATGCTCTCAACGACGCGTGCGACTCTTTTAATATTGGCTGGATTTCAAATTTTAATATGCTTTGTAATAATAAGACGCTTATTTTCGAAACGATCAGTCAGCAATTTCCATGCAATTTCGTAATTATCTGAAACTATGTTTAATGATTTAATTGTGTTGATGGCTTCACCACTTAAACATGACCGTAGGTAATGAAATTTCTGAATTTTATCAATTGATGCATTATTGTGAATAAGAGATTGAAATGTTTCGGCAAATTGCGTCCACTGATCATACGAACTGTCATAATTGGGCAATGTTGAAACAGGTAATTTAACATTTATGGAAGCTGCGGCTGCAATGTCAGCTAACCGCGGATTTGCATTTGGTTCCGGCACTACGTCTTCTAGGAAGGTTTCAAATTTTGAAATTGTAGAATTATAGGCGATCTCAAATGATTTACGTTCGGAATTATGGTTTTCCATATTTTCCTCATCGACCAATTCGATATCGTCCATAATTTCGTTAAATTTTTCTAACAATGGCTGTATTTCTGAAAGGCGTTTTTCGAATTTATTATAAAAGGATTCACTAATTTTGGCTGTATTGGCATTATCGTAGAATGTATTAGCACGAGTTAGAGGTGACTTTATTTTGCTACGTTGGCAAATAAGTGATTTTAATTCTTTGTTTGACATTTTGTTGACACAAGTAAAGTAATAGTAAAAAACAAGGAAAATTAAAGGATGACTTACTAGTTGAAAACGTCGCTATTCTGGACAATGGGCGTCGTTTTGGGACTACGGTGAAACGTCGAATCTGTATTTGTCCTTGGATTGATCTGCCTGGATGTTCCTCGCGTATGTGGACTATGGAGCCGCTGACGATTGAGGGGGTCCGGGTAGATTTTACAGGGGCATTTTCCTCTTGTATTTGGACTATGCAGAGTCGCTGAGTGTGCCCGAGGAGTTTCGGTACCAGTTGCTGCTTATTCAAACGTCTTCCTATCGAAGTGGACGTTTGGAGTTGGATCGCAGAATACTTTTGATTAAATAATTTTTATAATCCGGTTCGAAGGACCAATGTTGCGGCGAACTTGGATTTCCTCCTTGTTCTTAAGGATACGTTCGTAGTTGGGTTTGTGAAAAATTACACAACGGAGTTGATTTTAACTCATCTATTTACACACTCTTAAAATTTACAAATATTTACAAATTCGAACACAACTTATACTATAAATACCTTAAATTACAAATTGAAACTGGTCTTTTTTTACAATATTTTACCGCTGGAAAACTTACAAGCTAGGCGGGGGTAAGCTATAGCGACATGCGCATCGAGTCGAAGGGGATTGTGAATACCTCAACAGCGCGGTTGGCAAGCCCAGGCTAAAGGGTGCAGGTAGTAAGATTTCATGCAAATATAACATGACAGAACTTACAGAAAGACGTCCCCGGAACAGTACAATGGTTAACGGCTGAAATTTCCCTTAATTTCTTTATTTCTGGAACTATTTGCGCACACAATATGATCATAAAAGTAGAAATATAAGCTGCAAGATGTAAATATCGTCATAAAGCAATATATAAGCTTTACGACCAACAAATGTCTATGAATAAGTTAACATTAATAAAAACATAAAATGGAAAATTTAGGAATTTGTAATAAGATTACAAACAATGGTAAATATCAATATTGCATCGCGACATAACACCACCTTTTTTATACCTACCGCAAATACAAATGTATTATTAAGAGCGCCCATTGCGCATTTGTATCGTAATGCCAATCGAATATGTAAAGATTTTTCTTTTTTTTGTAACGACTATTATTTATTTTTTTTGCATGGAATGATTTAGTTTTTATTAATGGCAATATTTTCCTTTGCTTTTTGTTATTAAAGCGTATTATTAATTGTATTTACTTATTAATTTTACAATGTTTAGTTTTAGAATTCTATACATTTTTGTTATTTGTACTTTTATGGTATATATGGCTGGACAATAAAGGTTATTATTATTATAATTATTATCTTGTATAAGTTCACCTTAAAAGGCACTAATTGGTAAAATGGTGAGTTGGGTAGTCTCTAATGGCATTGGTTACGACTATGGTAATTTGTTTACATTTAGGTATGATTTTATCTTGCAGTGTAGCATTCTGTATAGTGTATGGGTAAAAAATTTCTAAAATGTTCGTTAATTAAGTAGAGTTGGTATATAGATAATTTTTTGACTCAAGCATATTTTGCTTTATTTATCAGTACAAATAATTATTAAAATACAATGATACCAAAGCTCTATTATTTAAAAATATAATACATTTTTAAAGTTATTTAAAAAGTGTGAAATGAGTGCATAATTTAGGTCAACATACTATTTTTTATACCACAGATTATTATTGTTATTATTTCACAGCGATGTCTTTTAACCTATTTCGCTTTAAACAAAATGTACTGTTCTGATTAAAAAATGTTTTAAAATGTATTAATTTTATTTTATTAATACCATATAGAATTTTCATTTACTTTACAAGATTTTACAAAATTATTTATTAATAGTAGTTTCTAAGACCTTAAATAACTTTACTCGTACAACTATTTAAACATTCAATTACTTTAGATTCCACACTTTCAGACTTATTTATCTCATATGATTAATTTAATTGAATGTATGAATTTATGATAAATTCCAATTTCAATAAACCTAAGGAGTATCATAGGTAATCCCATATTTTACATAAGAAATAACCTAATATTTTGTAAACAAATAGATGTTTAATTTATATTATATAAATTTGCTTTATTATTAATAATTATTATTTTTGTAGTCCTTAATCCACTACTGACAGGTAAAAAATAAAAACTGTGAGACTGGAATATAAAATAATAAAGCAGTAGCTAAACTTAGAACAAGATTAAAATTTCTCTTAGGAAACTAGTATGTGGATGACACTAAGTTATGCGCAAAGATGCATACAATGTCTGTCGGTAACATGTTAGAAAATTATATAATTTAGTAAGTTTATGCGACGTTGAACTTCGTTTCAATATTAATCTTTATAAACATGTTAGGCCATATTTAAAGTCTGCATTATTTTATTAAATATTAGTCATGTATCTATGAGATAATAATAATGATTATTAAATAGCATTTATATTTTTTTATTAATTTATTATATTATTATATCTTGAATGAATTATTTATTAATAGAATCAAACCATACTTTAGGCAAAAATGTACTTCCGGTAATCCATCTCGCCAAAAAGGAGGTAAGATGGATTTACTGGAAGCCCTTGAAAACCATAAGGTGAAAATAATCCCGGAATTCACCTCATTAACGACCAGGTTGACCTAATGTACTCATCTTTCTTTGAAGTTTTCTAGTAGGTATATAAACAGCTGTAATTCGTAATTTAGGTACTTTAGTTTAATATTGATTACCCTGCAGTCGAAACTAGTCACTGCAAATAAAGTTTAAAGTGGTATAAAAAAAGTAAAACTATTTTCTTTATTCTTAATATCGTAATGCACCACGAAGTAAATGCCTTTAAGATCCAATAACTAATTATTTATTTAATAAGAATGTACATGATACTCTGATACTAGGTTCTCCTATAACTCTTAGTATAATATAAATATAAAACAAAGGCAATTTGTTTTGTCCTGAGATCATTTTTGATCAGATATCAAAATTGTTATTTTATACATTATAGATGATATAATATTCATCAATTTAAATTTTACTTGAAAATTTAGAAATTCTGTTGACAGAAACTATAAATCTTAATACATTTTAGGTATTGATTATTTACTCAACTTGTTTATTAGATAACGTGTTTAATTTTATTTATTTTAAAAGTATGTGCCGTTTAAATAATGTTAAATGAAATGTAATTCGTGTAATTTAATCGATTCATGTAGTATTGTAAATAATTGTTACTTGGCGGTATAACGTTTATAAGCTGGAAGTACAGATGCATGCATATTTCATTTATAGTTGATTTTATTTATACCGAGGAATAAAGGAGTAAAGAATAAGAAATCGTTAGCTTACTTAAAATTTATTATATTTGTACACATTTACTCTGATATCATATTTTCTTTTATAGCTACATTTCTTTTTGGAGGGGAAGGATACAACGTGTTTCTGCCGAGGAGAGTTCGATGAGGACGAAGACTTCTCTTCATGAATTACACTTTTATTATATGAAGAATGCTTTGTTCCAGGAATATACCTACAGAGCAATGGTATGTATTTGGGATTCTTCTTAACCTGAAAAAATAATAGTACTTAGCATAATATAACATTTAAATAATTTATTATTAAATATCATTTGAGTGTTGGTAGGTACTTGTTTATCTTAGTTAACGTGCAGCCCTTCTATTATTAACTAAATTATATAAAAGCCGTAATGAAAATGAGTATATAAGATGTAAGCGATGACTAATACAGTGCGACATCTTGATAATGACTTAAGGTTCTAAATTACTAAAAGCGTAAAACAAAATGAAAATAATTTTAATTTAAAAAATTTAACTCCATGCAGCGATAAAATATTTAATTCAAAAAGTTTACTTATTAAAATTTAAATTTCTAAAAATTTAATTATAAAGGTAATGCAGTTAAGTTGGTAAAACTCATAATTTTATATATTCCAAAAATGGCAAATTTAAAAGACCAAATACTTATATTTATAATTAGCTATATACCTATAAGTGGTACATTTAATTTAAAAAATGTGATGTGTTCATCATATTATATTTATTGTTTATTTTCTTCTGCTCAATGGTTATTGAGCCGTGGTCTTTCAGCCTGGATTTATCTGTCGTATAAATATCATTGTTGCTAATGTATCACGGAATTAAGTGCCTATTGTTCTTCAAACGCAATGATCGCAAATATTATAAAATGAAGAAATAGACTGATAAATGGTGATTTTCGGATATTTGTATTGAGCTGTTATTAGAGAATTGCGAGGTATACATACGGTTAAAGATGTCAAGATTATGTTGATTGGTGTGTTCAATGGGAGTTATGTTGGTTAATTGATACAGGAGAGTGTTAGATGGGTCATTTATGGGATTAAGAGTACGATGGGTTGATCGTTTAGATACCTGGATATTATTAAGAATAGAAGGATGAGGTTTATCGAGGGGATAGTGTAGTCAAGAAGTCTGATTTTTTTGTCAATGTGTACAGCTGTTTTGGTTGACGATCGCTTTGAGGTTGTTTTGGGCGTCTAATTTAAGTGTTAATTTGGGGACAAAGGTTATCTAAAGTAATTTAAAGAATGAGATGATAAAATAGAAGTATTACACAAGTTTACAAATTCGGGTCAAGTTTTGGACTCGAGCAGATGAGAACAATTCTTAACTTTATTTGATGCCCTGAACTCAGATCTTCAATCCGTGTGTCAAGATTGGTTCTAGTTTTCGAGTTCGCGCATGGTGGCTGCACTGCGCTCTTATATTTGACAACGTTGCATTAAGCATCATTTGGAACTTTTTTTTTGTGCAGTAATTTTGCTTCGAAACATATGAAAATGCAGGGACAACATTGCAAAGTAGATTCAAAGTGTTTTTGTAACGTTTGTGAATGTTATATGCTGGAAAAATCGTGACAAAAGCACTCAATCATGCGTATTTGCAGTACTTTGCAAGGTGTGGCCGAGTAGTCGTTCCCATTATGAGCCATAACAACAAAACGTGTTCTCTGTACTACTTGTGAACCCACAGGACGTTTTATTGCCACCTCTTCGCATTAATCATGGCCTTATTAAGTACTTTGGCAAAGCAATCAATCGCGAAGGACCGGCTTTCCAGTACTTAATCAAGCTGTTTCCAAAACGCAAAAATCGAAGAAGGAATATTCGTCAGACCTGATATTCGAAAACAAATGGCTGATACAAAATTTACAAAATGTTTAACGCCTTATGAAGTATGGGCATCGTTTCAACGTGTTGTTCACAACTTTCTCGGTAACCGCAAGTGACCGGATTTCAATTATATATTGACAATATTTTGCCAAATTACCACAAGATTGGAGCTCTAATGTCTCTCATATACATTTTCTGCCTTCACATCCTGATTTTTTTCACAAAACTTGGGCGATACAAGCGACGAGCAAAGAGAGCGACTACACCAAGATCTAGTGAACATGAACGAAGGTATGATGAGCGACTACTGTTGGAATCTAATGGGCGAATCAGATCCCAAGTAGTATAATCTTTGCTCATTTCTGATTTATACTTTTTATTTCAAAAAATGGGCATTAATGGTCAAACTTAGTTATACAATGAATGTGTTCAATATTTCGAAAACTAGAACCAATTAAAAAAAAAACTGGCCGTTGATTTGTATTCAACCCCCCAATTTACCTTATAAACAGCTTTTAGTTGCTTAGGTTCAAAACAGTGTATGGTATACTTGTGTTATTAATGATTATATGGAACAGTACATTCTGTGGACAATGATATGGGATTTCGAAAATGAGATTTATTAGTATTAGTGATTGCTTTTCATTTTGTGAACCATTATTGTATGCTATCGATTAGCCCTTGTAAGCTGGTAAGTGCTCTTTGTAAGGTTAGGGCATGTAGAATGAAAAATCGTTATAATGTGGGCCAGGGATATAAATATTATAAACATAAATATTGTAAAGGATTGGTGATAGAAGAAATCCCTAGGGAAAACCTTGTTAGGGTATTTCTCATTTTAATATCTAGCACTCGATTGGATTAGAAACTGTCAATTCAGTTAAGGAGATGAGGTGGGATTTTTAAGAAATTGCATTTAAAGAGCAAACCTCTATTCCAAATAGGGTCGAAACCGTTTTCAATGTTTAGTAGTAGTAGTACAATTGCGACTTTTTGGCGTTCGAATTGTGTTGTTTGACAGAGGTAAGGATTGGAAGTGGCAAAGAAGTGGAACTATGTTCAAGGAAACTAAATTGGCAAAGAGTGATATTGTGTGAGATATGGACCAATTTTTTGTTATTAATTATGTTTTCAAAAATTTTATCCAAGACTAGAAGCAGACTAATTGGACCATAACTTAACGCCTTATGCGTCTAGGCCAGTCTTGAGTATTTTACCTTTATATAGGCAAGTATATTTCTTCCTCTTTTATATCGTCATCGGGAGTGTAAGAGATAGGGGGTGCTTTTAAAATTGTCGTACCAAGTATTTACTGTAATAAAAATGTCGCTCTCAAAAATATCATTAACTTTCATGGAGTAACTGCTATAAAAATAGTCTGCAAAGACATTTACTATTCATTTTTTGTCCAGAATTAAAGATTTTGAAATTGGATTCTGTATCTTCTGTAACGAGTAGTCTTTTTCTATATTTGATAATTTTCTTAATTTCGTCCCAATATTGTTTTCCCTTATTAAAATTTAAAACAGACAATGAAAATAAATAATTGATGTTAAAACTTCATCTAAAAGAATAATTGCCAAGAAAAGAGAAAAACTTCTATTTTTAGTTTAATATCATTCTTAAACTATTTACAACTATAGTTATTTACATTTCAAGGCCGTTTTACGGAAATAACGGGCGAGCGCTAGCTGGCCTGTTATCTGTGCGAGCCTGTAAATTTCAAAAACGGTCGAGCATTATACAATGTTTTATGGGCATTTGAATAGCCAATATTTAATAAAATCCATTGAAATAGTGTTAGCAATAATGAAAAAGTAGGCTTCATCAATTGACAAACAAACGTCAATTTTATTTAAAGCGTCAGATAAAATGGTTCATTTAGCAGAAAAACGTTTCAAATAAGATACGTTGTCATGGTATTCATGTCAACAGCCCGTATACATGTTTGCAAGCTGCTAGCCTGCTAGTAAAAAGTCCCGTAACCCCTAACGACAGAGCTAAATAAATAGTTCTTTACAGATCAAATGCCCATAAAAATTAAAACAGAACAGTTAAAAGGTGTTTTGAAATTTGCTTTAAAATATTTTAAAAATTCCCTTAGAAAAAATGCAAATTGTCAATAAATGCTGTGTTAAAAAAATAAATTATCTAAGAATAAATAAATTATTTCACATTAAAAAAAACGAAATAAATTTAAATTTAGTTAAAAAATAAATACTTTCTAAAGAAATAACACAATTCAACGTTCTTGGCAAAACAAACAGTTTTAATGTGAGAACTTCACTATCACTAAAATCAATTCATATAAAACCGTATAAAATTTAATATTATTTATAGGTTAAACAATATTTCGATACTTTAATGTATTTAAAAAGAAATTTTCAAATTTGATAATAAGATTAAAATTTTAAATTTGCTACAAATGATTAAAATCAAGGTTAATTTTTTTATTTCTTTCAATCAAAAGTGACAGTGACAACATGTCATTAAAATACGTCTTATAAAAGACTAAAATATGCTACATTCAAGCATAAAAAATAAAAATAGATACTGCGAAGGTATTCTAAGCAGCATTGATGTTGTACAATCATGGGTTTGAGTGGAAGATCTTTTGATGAAGAGAACTCCGCCCGTCCTCCTTTCGACTAAAATTGTGTGTATATTTTCATTTATTATAATATATATTTTGTATTTTTGTGAGAAAGGAGTACAAAGATATTAATAAAATAAAATAAATAAATAAAATCGTTGAAATTTAAGAAAAAGAAAGACAAACATATAGAAAAAGCTATATATACATAATATAAAAAATCAGTGGTAAAAAATAATTGATCCTGAAATAATTGTCATTAAAATTAAGCAAAATGCGATTAAAACTTTAAAAAAAATGAAGAGGGTTAACTAGTTAATAAAAAAAATAGTCTAAAAGTTTATTACGAAGATATGAAAATTATTGAAATTTGCTGTAAATAAGTCAGTTGGAAATTACAAAATAGTTATTTGTAAAAATGAAAAAGAATTTAAATTTTGACCAAAACTTTCTAATACAAAAATTTTTAGAAAATATTAAAATTTTATAATTAAGGAAGAGTTGTAATTTAATATAAAAAACAATTTCGTTAAAAAATTAAAAACTTTTAAGCATAAAACTTGAGAAACTTGAACAAGAGAAATTTAATAAAAATATATTAGTTGAAAACTATAAATATAAATTCATAAAGAAATAACAAGTAAAATTTTGCTTTAAAACGTCAAAGAGATTAAAAGAAACAACAGTGTGCTTAAAGTGAGGTAGAAGTTTCAAACCTCTACTATTACTAAAAAGTTAATGTAAAACCTTTAAAAAATTTAAACTTATAAGAAATATTTTGAAGCCAAAATTTGTCTAAAAATAGAAATTTCACACAGGGCTGATAGACTATACATCGTTGGCCAGTGAGGAAAAAGAGAAGAAGATAAACTTAAAAATATTTAATATTTCCTTACAATAGTGAACCAAGTGTTAATTAAAATTAAAAAAGATTAATTCAAGTGTTTTGAAATGTGCTTAAAATAGTGTACAAAAAATGCATATTGTCAAGAAAGGATGTTTAAAACTATTTTGATATACAATATTGGTATTTGCTGAGGAGAAACATATTGTGTTAATTTTAAAAGAACAGTGAAAAATTTATCAAAAATTATATAATTAATTTTTATTTAAATGCTAATTTGTATTAAATTGGAATTAGTTAATGAAGCTTACCGACAGAATAAAAGTGAACAAAATTATTACTGAGAGATTGTGCAAGGCAGGAATATATTGAGCTAATTCTGTATGAAATACGAAAGTCAAACAATAATAAACTGAACTCTTGCAAGTATAATCCTAAGGTAATGGGGGATGTAATTAATTCCTACCGTGGTGGAAAACAACGTGGATGCAAAATTTCGAAACTCTCTCCAGGTGATTTTGTTAATCACTTTTCATCTATTGCTTCTAACATCGTAAATATACAGCAAGATCCATGTAATCCATGTGATCTTATGTTACTAAGCATAAACAACTGTGTTAATACCACTCTTTTTAAATGTTTACTGGTGTCAAGCCCTAAAATATCAAATATGACATAACAAGTTTAATTTGAAATCCTCTGCTTAGAGGAAATTATGCCAAATTCGGAAAGAAAATGGTGAAACCTTCATCATAGAAACCTTCTGTAGCTGCACGGTTATCAAAGCAGGCAAGAGTGGAAGAACTTTTTTATTATGAATTCAAGCCTTTCCGTGTGTAATCAAAATTTTTGTAAGAATTTATTGTTACGTATGTATTTTTTCGATTTTATTTTATTATGTAGAAACAGTGGATCAATAAATACTACTACTACTACTACTACTACTACAAAAGTGAGAGATTCCATAATGAATCTAAAAAATAGTCAAAGTGGGGATATCTATGAGTGCACAGCTGGTATCATTAAACCACAAAGGAAGCCATAATAGAACCACGAACGCAACTGATCAATCAATCAATTACATCTGGGGAATTTCCTTGTTGCTTAAAAAGAGCAATTATTGTACTAGTACATAAAATAGGTTCAGACCAGTATCAATTTTGTCGATAATTTCTAAAGTGTATGAAGATTTATTAAATTTATTTATTATATCGGCAACAAAATTGCTCTCTGGTAGCCGACATGGATTTATGTTCCCAATCTACGACAACGCCGACTCTAGTTTTAATTGAGCAATGTCTCGATGCTACTAACAGCAATGAATTTGTCCAAGTAACTTTTCTCGATTTGCGGAAAGCCTTTGATAGTATGAGTCATTCAATACTACTTCAAAAACTACATTTCTACAATGTTCACCCCGCAAGCTGTAGATTAATAATTACTAGATTAATCGAATCGATGTCAAACAATTAAAATTCAATAGAAGCTGTCGATGGACTATTGTATTAATAGAGTGGTTCCATAAGGATTAAAACTTGGGCCTGTACTCTTTTTATTATATATTGTGATGAAAAATAATAAGAACAATAATCTTAATAAACCGATAGCGAGAAACTGATAAAATGTTTAATTTTTTTTTAAAGAAAGAATTCAAAATTTAAAAAAAATACTGAATATTTTAATGATTATAAAAATACTATTGATTATAATAAAAAATTTAAAAAAAAAACAAATCCAGATAAAATGTAGTTAATAATAATAAAATAACAATACAACTAAACACAATTAAAAAAAAACAAGTGATATTTGTTAAGAAAACGATAATTTAAAATAGATTAAAAACTTAATTTCAAAAAAATGAATTTGAGTAAAAATAGAGTTCGAAATTGTTAATCGAAGAGAAGTCGGTGATAATCATTATTAATGTAGTTAGAAACAGTTAACTTTAACTGGCATTTATATGTGCACTAGATAAAAAAATGGAATCAACAAATTATTTTTTGGCTCTTCTTATTCGTATTCATGATAAATAATATTTTTTAATTTATATATTCTTTGCAACTTCTATGATTTAAACAAATAAATATTTTTTTATTGAAAAATTAATTACTTATGAAAAATTTATTTATATAAATTATTAGATGCTTTACTGTCTAAAACTTATATTTGAAAACAATGTAAATTTAAAGGATTGTCTGCTTTTCAAACAAATTTAAAATCTGTATCTATCATTAAGATTGTAAAGCGACTTCGCTAATTAATCATCTTGAATAATTTTTGAAATTAAATATTTAAATCGTATATTTAAAATATTGTTAGATCTATTATCCTATGTAGAAATATAAAATATATTTAGAAATGATGTAGATTTCAATTGGAATTTTATTATTTTATAATATTTATTAGATTTTTAAAGGTACTATAGTCTATTAGTAACTGCCAGAGGAATTTTAAGTAAATTAAGATAATAAGTTATATGTGTTATTTTATAATTAAATAAACAAATACATAATAGGTTGTTGAAAAAAATTCACTTGGTTTGTTTCACTAAATTGTTTATTTTGTATACGACTAGTTTCGGCACTGGGCCATTATCAAGAATAATGTACAAATATAATTTTTTCATATTTATATAAAGGTGTCAGGTAATAAGGGCGTTCGAAATTGGGGAAATCCAGAGCTCTTCATTATCGTTGACCACGTTTTTGCCTGCTGCTCGGGCTTTGCTAATCTCTAGGTCTTCCCGGTAATTGAGATTTTTTCCTTTATTACCTGTATATAAAATTCTACAATTATGCGCGCTAAAATAATGGTTAGAGGTTACACAATGTTTGACAAATCCAGTAGAAAGTTTATTATTGAGTATGTCCGTGCGATGTTCTTTTAATCTTGTTTCGAAGGATCTTCCCGTTTGCCCTACATATAAAGCGTCACATTCTTCACAAGTTATCTCATATATTCCACTTGTTTTCATTTTATTGTTTTCTGTTTTTATTTTATTATTTATTAACAGTTTACCTAAATTGATGGAATTGGTCATTATTATATTATAATCTTTACTCTTGATTGTGTTCTTGATTTTTTGAGAGAGATTTTTTACGTACTCTAATCTTTTCCAATTTATATTCTGTGATGTGTTTGCATTATAAAAATATTTTTGAAGTTGTTTACGTTTTTTCATTTTAATCATATGATCGATTAGTTCTTCTTTATAAACATTATTAATAGCTATAGTTTTAATTGTTAAACAAACAATAACTAACATAAAAAACAAACTAAATAATAATAACGTGATCTTGTGCAAGGCAGACAAAGGTAATACCATAACTATATTAACTAAAAAGGAATACATAGATAAGACTGAAGAACTGTTAAAATCAGACATTTTCACTAACAAAAAACTAGACCCAACCAAAAAATATCGAACTGAATTGAAAAAAAAAACTAAAACAAAGCAATAGCTTAATTTCAGACACAGATAGATTAAAATTAACGTTAATGAATCCTAAAGCCCCTATCCTATATGGTCTCCCTAAAATTCACAAAGAAAAAATTCCAATGCGACCTGTAGTTTCATATTTATACACTCGGACGTATAAACTTTGCAAATTTTTAAACACTCTAATCCCCCAGCTCATAAATTTCAAACCACAATTTTCAATAAAAAAAACACAATAGATTTAGTTAACAAATGAAAAGATTACTCTATCCCACCAAATGCAAAATTAATCTCGTTTGACGTGAAAAGTTTATTTACTTCAATCCCTACTATAGAACTCAAAATCATTTTAGACAAAAAAAATCAAAAATTCATCCATTCCAGACATACAAAAAACAGAACTTAAAAATCTAATAGATGTTTGTATAAAACAATGTTACTTCAAATTCAATAATAAAATATACACCCAATCAGATGGATTACCCATGGGATCACCTCTGTCACCATTATTAGCTGAAATATATATGGATGAATTCGAAAATAAATTACTAAAATAGTCTTCAAGCAAACATATATATTTCTGGTCAAGATACGTAGACGACATTTTTTGCATTTGGACAGGATCATTCTGAGAATTAGACATTTTTACAAAACATTTAAATTTCTTAAACAGAAACATACAATTTATAGTAGAAAAAGAAATAAACAATAACATCAATTTTTTAGACTTAACTATTTCAAAAACAGTCAATAACACATTGTCATATAAGATATTTAGAAAAGAAACCTACACAGATACAATAATTCACGAAAATTCAAATCAAATTCAGTGCCTTCCATTCTCTGTTGCACGGGTTGCTCAATATCCCCCTTAATAACATAGAGTACCAAATTGAATTGAAAAAATTAAAACTCTAGCTATTAATAATGGTTATAAAGAATCGATCATTTGATTAAAATGAAAAAACGAAAACAACTAATATTTTTATAATGCAAACACATCACAGAATATAAATTGGAAAAGATTAGAGTACGTAAAAAATCTCTCTCAAAAAATCAAGAACACAATAAAGAGTAAAGATTATAATATCATAATGACCAATTCCATCAATTTAGGTAAACTGTTAATAAATAATAAAATAAAAACAGAAAACAATAAAATGAAAACAAGTGGAATATATGAGATAACTTGTGAAGAATGTGACGCTTTATATGTAGGGCAAACGGGAAGATCCTTCGAAACAAGATTAAAAGAACATCGCACGGACATATTCAATAATAAACTTTCTACTGGATTTGTCAAACATTGTGTAACCTCTAACCATTATTTTAGCGCGCATAATTGTAGAATTTTATATACAGGTAATAAAGGAAAAAATCTCAATTACCGGGAAGACCTAGAGATTAGCAAAGCCCGAGCAGCAGGCAAAAACGTGGTCAACGATAATGAAGAGCTCTGGATTTCCCCAATTTCGAACGCCCTTATTACCTGACACCTTTATATAAATATGAAAAAATTATATTTGTACATTATTCTTGATAATGGCCCAGTGCCGAAACTAGTCGAATACAAAATAAACAATTTAGTGAAACAAACCAAGTGAATTTTTTCAACAACCTATTATTAACATAATGTTTCACCAAGTGAAAAATAAGAATCAAATACAAGATAAAACAAATACATATTTACTAATAATTAGAAAAAACACGAAATATTAAATTAAGACTACAAGTCTTAATAAGACTCATTTGTTGTAGATTTTACAAAATATTTTCGTGGTTTTTCTAATTATTAGTAAATTTTCTACAACGTAAAGACGTATATATTTTATTATTAAATACATATGTATAATTAATTTTATCACAAATATAACTGCTATTATATTCGCTTTTATAAAATACACATTTAATAAATCAAAAATATAAGAGCTGAAAGGTTTAATTCTATATTTATTTATTTAAATAAGACAAAATTACTTCTAATTCTATATTTTAACTGATATAAATAACAGTTTATTAGGTATATATTGTAACAACTGTGTTTAGAAATGCATTTTTAATATAAATATGTACAAATTATATTATTTAAAAAAATAAAAGACTAAGAAATCAAATCTGGTTATTAAAATAAACTTGTTTTTCTGTAATTTATAATAATAAATCTGCATTTATTCAATGGCACTATAGATCAATTTCAGTTACAAATTGTAAAATGATCCAATTAGTTAGCACATTTACTAGGATATATATAGATATAGGGCTAAGTATAGAGTGGGTGGTTGATTACCTATTCCAAGAATCCCTCTGGTGGACAGATTAGGGTAATGTAACCGGATATGTCGTCCTCTGTGAGTTGGCGCACGACCACAGTAATTGAGTTGTCGAAGGCCCCACTCGACACCAGCCTTATTGTGCTCGTACCACACCCAATCAACTCCAAATGATTCCCTGCAAAAACACACATCGTCACGATTATACAAATTAATTTAGTTTTCACATTTACACGCATCATTTAAACCTAGTTTATAAGTTTATAAGTAAATTGCGCAATTAATTATGAATTGAAATAAATTTTAATGAAATAATTATATTTCTAGGTACTTGATAATTTATAAAATTTAACTAAAGTCATTTTTATTTAAATATATGAATTACAAATTTAATAATCGGAGCTACTACTGAAATAATAATATAAATAACAATGTTTATCTCTTTTTCACACTTTATTTGCTAAAACTCTAAATATATATCTAAAAATAGCAAATAAAGTGTGAAGAAAGGATGAAACATTGTTATTTATATTATTATTAAATGGTTATTTATATTGATATATTCTTCACGAAACCCAAAAAAAAACAAACATCGACTAAAATAAAACAAAAAAAATTGCGAGTTATAATAAATAAATATTTATAATTTAGTAATAAGTTATAAAGAATTCTAAATTATAATAGTAGTTATATTCTCAATATATATTATTTATTATTAATGATCACTGCATCAATTAATTGCAAATCGTCTTTGCTAATTCCCGGCGCATTCATTAATTCTGCATACTTTGATAACATGTTTAATGCAGCAATCACTAAGTAGTTGTCCACGCTTATAAAAAGCTTTTCAGTTAAACCGGAATTTAATTTATGCTTGTGAAAACAAATTTAAATTGCAACGAAAGCTTCGCTCCGACAATTTAGACTAGTCCCACCAGTTTAATTTTATCTGTACATGATTTAGTTATTAAAATCAATTTTTTATCAGGATTATTTAGAATTTTTCAATTCAGTGTAATTTTATTTACGTTTTATCTGTTTCGCTTATAAATAATTTTAGTCATTATATTTTCTGTTCGAGAGAAAGCATCTTTATTGTTAGAAGTAAATAGTACAGTATGTATGTATGTATGTATGTACATTGAAATAGCAGATTTGAGATTTCTTCTAATCCGTATCAATCGACCCGCTATTATTTTTTATTATAGATTTATAATTATTCATTTTATTGAAGTACATTCTTAAAAGTTTCAAATTTATAATCGGCCATTCTACATAAACCTAAAATCTAATTAATCCTATGATTGATACCTCACAATTAGAGCACACCCATTTATCAACAATACTTTTCTTTTATTTAGACCGATAGTTTTTTGCTCAAATAAGTATTAAAATAACTAAAGGAAAAGCAAGAATCATTGTATACATTCAGAGGTCATAGACAAAGAAACTACAAAAAATAGTGTCATACAATAGAAACATAAGCAAACTATACGGAAAAAAGTTGCACAAACCCTAAATATGTGGATAAGTGAAATAGCAATTAATTAACATAGCCTAGCTTTATTTATGTTCATTACTTTAATACAATTCTGAAAGAATTTTTGTTTATTTATCTATCATTAATTAATTATTAATAATTATTCATTATTTTTTTGTCATCTTTTATGCCCGGCGCATCCACCACTTACTTTTATTGATGTGGATGTGGAAAAAAATAGAAGGTATCGACATTATTTATAATAAAACTAAGTAAAGACGTGACTTTGGTTCAAGACAAATTACTTATTAATTCAATTAATTTAGATAATATTACAGTGTCTATAAGCATATTAGTAATACTATTGTAAATTTTAAAATTCCTAATTTCTTTAAACAATTTTCTCTAATGAGCAAAGTGATAAATAAAACTAATTTGTAGTTTGACGATAACAAAAATGTATACTACAAACTGAACAAGTGTAAGAATTAAAGGCTGAAAATACTGATAATACATTTCTGAAATTAGAAAAATCTTACTCGCAGTCATCCACTGAAAGCATTATTCTTTAGATAGAAGACAAGCAAAATAGAATAAGCAACTACATGGTTTAATATCTTCCCGAATCGTTAAACAGTGACTTTTTGGTTAGACGACAAGAGGATTTAGACTGCATAAGAAATACTTTTACCGACGTAGACTAATTTCCTCTCTAAAATTACCTTTATTTTGAGTAGGTAAAGTTGGAGTGCGACCTAGACCCCTTCAACATTGTTTTGATTTCGAATTCAATGCCAGTAGTTTTCTAAAGCTTTGTAAAAGTATGGCAACATTCGAGTAGGACCTGACCGTACTCCTAAACAATTAGAATTACTCAATGCTGCACAAACTGAATTAAAGCAAAGGCAACAAATCGGCGAGACCAATCTAACCATTAAATTCATCAAGGAGCATCCTTGTGTAATCTCCAACTCTGTATGAGGATCATTTACCTCAGGGAAAATTTCAGT
Source organism: Ontholestes murinus (assembly GCA_963969525.1). Classification (NCBI taxonomy): domain Eukaryota; kingdom Metazoa; phylum Arthropoda; class Insecta; order Coleoptera; family Staphylinidae; genus Ontholestes; species Ontholestes murinus. Next base: position 52,280,589 of record OZ018394.1, on the reverse strand, counting down.
TTTTTATCAGACTGTTAGCGGATTTAATACAAAAATTAATAATAATTCTTCTGTATTTCTACTGAAACGAGGTTAACTTCTACAGTAAGCAGCAGTGAATTATTTAATGATTCTTTTTTAATTTTTAGAATTGATCGTATAACGATTGGTATTAATATCCAGCTTTATATTAACATTTACCACATGTAAATATAATACTATCTTTTTCAGAATTCTAAAATATCCCGTGCACTTCTTACATAAGTTTATTACAACTTGTGAATTTAATAAAAACGAAAGTAAATGCCTAGGTATAGTATAGAAATAATACATCTAATCAAACAAAAAAACTCTAGTACAGAAAATTACTCACACTAAACTTAAAGTCAATGAAGGATAATTTTAGATTTCTTGGAATATTAATTTAACTTAAAATCACATCTGCTTATAATTCGTACACGTCTACTATTGAAAATGAGGTTACTTCTAACCCAAGTCAATTTTGTACCTACATAAAATCAAAAAGAACGAGTACATCAAAAATTCCTTCAACATAAATAGATAAAGATTTTATAATCCTGAAAAGATTATAAATGACGTTTGTAATTTGTTTTAATTTCTTAATATTTCCTCATCTAATATGGTAATTATTTGTTATATATTTTCAGCTAGTTTCCTAGTGTTTCCTTTTCTCCTATTTTGGACAAATTTGTTTATGACATTCTTAAAAAAATATTCTTCTGGTGATGACAATATACCTGCATTTCTTTTAAAAGATTGTGCTCCTATTATTGGCTAACAGCTTTTAATTATTTTCAACTTATCAATTAAAACGTCTACATTTCCTAATTAATTGAAAACAACATCAGTCTGTCCAGTACCTAAATCTAATGTCAATATTCATGACATTAATAACTATAGACCTATAGTTTATATATATTTTATCACGTATTGATAAGTTTTTGAATGTACGTTATATGTCATACAATCATATTTATCCCTATCCCTATATTTTAATAAACACCATGATTTCATTCCTTATCACTTGACAGTTACTAATCTATGCACTTACAACATTGCTGAAATTCTTGATTATGTTAGTCAAATTGATGTTATTTACACGGATATATCGAAAGCTTTCAACAAAGTTGATCATAACGTTTTGATTGCTAAGACTTGGCATTTGTAAACCATCTACCTCTGTAATGATACCTTACTTAAATAAACATGAATCATATGTCACTGTCCAGTTCTTATTTTCCTACGTCTGGTTTTCCACAAAGATCAGTTTTGGGCCCCTTGCTGTTCAAAATATTTATAAACGATTTTTCCACAACATTGAACTCTCAATATCTTTTATATGCGAATGATTCAAAAATTATGGGACAATTAACAATTATAATGATTGCTTGTATTAGCAGGTTGAGCTTAGTAAGGTTGCTACATGGTGTGTGGTAAATGGACTGAAGTTAAATTTTAACAAATTTAAGTTCCTGTCATTTACTAGAAGAGCAATAGTGAGGTTTATTTATTTTAAAGATCTTGGTGTTCATTTTGACTCGAAATTAACTTTTAACTGTCACCTTGATGAAGTAATTAAGGAATTCATTTAATGCTCTTTTTTATATTAGAATTATCGTAGTTTTAAACATTTAAATACCTTAAATACTTTATATAAAATATATTTGCGTTTTAATTTGGAATATACTTCTTTTATTTGGTTTTCTCAAAACCAACAGCATAAACACACAGCCGACGGCATTCAACGCAAATTCGTAAATATTTTGTCGGTAGGTTATTATCCTAATAGAGGGTTTGTTTATTGTTTATTTATTCTTTGTACATATTTCTTAAAAAAATACATTTCAAACAAATAGATTACAAAAATCATACATACAATCTTGGACGAAAGAAGTACGGGCGGAGTTCATATTAAAATACGTTCTTGCACTCAAACCCTTCTTGTACCGTTAAGTAAGAAGCTGGCATCATCTTCTATATCCGGTATCAATTATAATGTGCTTCTAATTAGTTGATTTATCCAATTATTTAGAGGAAACTTCTGGGTTCGATCATTCAACATTACTTTAACTTTCAATCCCTTGAATCATGACGTCACATATCAAGCATAGTTTTTGGATATAAAATACTTTATGGTTCTATTGATTCGTACTTGATACACAGATTAAATGATAACAAACAATAATTTATTATCGTTGATTAATTAATCACCATTACTTTAGTAGTATTATTAAAAGTAGAGTAACGCTTGTCCGGCTGTGTATTTCAGAATATTCTCTAATCGTCGTCAACCTTCGGGGCACTAATTCACGAGGTTGAAGATTATAGAATTAAAGGGTATTTTTTTTAATTGTAAGCATACATATGTGCATTGTGCTCTTACTAAAATATGTAAATTTTGTTGTAAACTGATTTTTTTATTTATCCTTTTAGCTCTATTATATTACTAACGTTCCATTCCATATATTATGCAATGTGCATATAATAATACTGAATTATCGCCAATTTGAAGCCATTAACCGCAATTCCGATTATAAAGTAGTTTCACTCTCTTTATTTTATTATTAATTTTTTATATCTTCGTATAGTTCACATTTATACCTAATTTGTATTGTTATCTCTCCTCTGTCTTGTTGTGTGAATTCCCCATCCATCGCCTAGTTTTGTTTATTTATTTGTTGGTCACCACCAAGAGCGGGATCGGTGTGAAAATACTGTCCTCGTTTCTTTTCCTTACCGATAACCATGTAAATATCTAATATTTAAAATTTTAATAGTTGCTTTGCCGATGGCTGTTGTTGTAATGTTTGTAAAAATAATATCAGTCCGCAATTGATATCACTTAAATGTTATGGTAAATGTAAATAGTAGTTTCATGACGATTTCATAGATTATTTGTCTCTCGATTTAAATACATATTATATAGAAGAAGCCCGTAAGACAAACGGTGATAAAAGGATATGTAAAATGTGTCCGCTTAGATGATAGTATGATTCTGGAATTAAAACAAAATTATACTACCACTACAATTGAGACGATATAATCTGTTTTAAAAACTGAATTCGCAGAACTGTTTAAGTTGGAGCTTCAAGAAGTAATAAAAGAGCTAAAATATACATCAAGCAATTAGTGAAATTGAAGAGCGTCACAAAAGAGAATATAATGTTATTGCATTTAACATGCCAGAAGCTGCTGAAAAATTAGATTATACAATTTATCAGGATATTAAATCTCTTACGAATTTGTTAGATTCTTTAATAGCTTTTGATTGTGTCAAAGTTATACGCCTGGAAAACATTTCTAATAATTCCCGACCTATAAAACCAATATTTTTAGTGATCAGTGAGTAGCTATTAATTTATTACGTGAAATAAGTAAAGTAATTATATCGATAATATTAAGTTAAGTTTAGTTAAGTTAATTAACCTCATTGCAATCTGAATTAGCCTGTAGACTTAAACAAAGTAAAATTGATCTTACAGTTAATTATGTTCATGGTTCTCCGCTAATAATAAGCAAAATTGAAGAACCGATTTAGGATTTAGATAACTAAACATATATTTTCAGAATGTGAAAACAAAGCTTGACAATTCCGTGTTAAACATGCCGTGATGTTGTTGCGATATTATAATTTTACTAGAGACTTAGCTTAATTCCTCTATTACGGACACTGAGTTCCAATTACCCGACTATAATTTTACCGTTTTAATAGATATCAAACCACAAATGTTAAATCAAAAGGAGGCGAAGTATTAATTGCTGTAAAATCTAAGCTTCTGTCAAAACGATTGCCATCTAAACATTTGTTAGAACATTCATTTATTATGGTAGAAAATAACATTATAATTGGATAATCAATGTTCAACAATTGACAATATATGTGACACATATACTAACAGTAAATACATATTTTGTATTATATACTCTTTGAGACCCTACGATCGAAAATGTATTGTTAGATATACGAATTTGTGTTGCATAGACCAGTCATTTGAGATACAGAATATTCTCTAGTTAAACATGATTCTTGATGAAAGAGAAGTATTATTAGGTCTAATTCAGAAAATGTTACTATTGTCCGTTCAGATGAACGTTTTCAAGTTTTCATCACATTGGCTATTGCATAACATCTATTACGGACCCTAGCAGTACATGTAGGATTACATTTATGATTTCCGAGCAGCAGACTATGTGAAGATTGACAATTACTTCGCATCAATTAATTGGTCAACTATTATTTTATCTACATAAGTCGATTAGTCTAACTACTAATTACTGACTAATCTAATTAAGGAAAAAGAAAATTATGCATGCACGGTATAAATCGCAGAGTATTTTGTCACAGTATATGAAAACAAAATTGGACCAGTCCCTAAATTTTCCTTTGAAGATAGCTTAGCTTTAGAATGTCTTCGTATGATTGGAGTATTTGATTGTATGAATTTAACTAGACAATTATTGTAATGCAGGAACTGATGGAATTCCTCTATACTTTTTAAGCGTTGTATATTCTCACTCGCGAAACCGATTTATTTCCTATTTGAATCGTATTTTAAATGTGATGTCTTCATTCAGAAGGATATTTATGTCGTGACAGTGTTTATAAATGCATCTCGGGAGGATATACAGAATTATTGAGGTACGGCCATACAATCAACATTGCCAAAGATATTGAATAAACTTGTATCCGTTTAATTATCCTAGTGTTGCAGGCGTTTCATAATTCCGGAACGAAATGGTTTCATGATTGGGAGATCAACTGTCACTGATTTGATAATTAATAATGAGAGAAATAAATCTCTATGAGCTTCTGCACTAATGTTTTACATAATAATGTTACTGATTTTCTCACGCTGGAAGTCAGATCTGTCCAATACTTTAAAGATTTGTAATCAAGTTGATGCTGTTTACACAGATCTCTCCAAGGATTTTCATCATGTTCAACAAAGCACAATTATTGAGAAACTTGTTTTTTGGGCGCGTGTACGCGTGTGATTATATAGTTTTCTGGCAATTTATGTGGTCATCAAAAATGTGTTAGTTGTCTATCGCAAAGTATAAAAGTAAGGTCAGGGCTTCCACCGGGATATCATTGCGGCTCAATTTTATTTTTGATCATCATATATGTCATAAGACCGAGCATTGAATATAGATTCTTTTATTTGCTGATGATTTGAAATTATATGCTATAATAAATGAGAGAGTAGTTCATCAGAAATTGCAAAAAGGTTTATTGAGGTTGGTTTTGTGGTGTAAGATTAATTTATTAGATTTAAATTTAAAGAAATGTTGTACGATTTCATTTTATAAGTCAAAGTATTACGAGTTTGATTACTTCATTAATAATGTGAAGTTAAAAATACTAGTCAGTCTAAATGATCTTGGTGTAACATTTGATTCCAATATAAATTTTTTGAACATATCGATCGTATGTGTAGAAAAAATTATCAGATTCTCGGTTTTGTGAAGCGGTTTTCTTAAAGCTTAGGCATATCAACAATTAAAAAAAAAATCTAATGCCTTAAAAAGTGAAACTAGTCGAGTAAATAGTGAAAAATTATAAAACAAACCATTGTAATTTAATTTAAACATTCATAAATAATAGTTTAAAATTTTTCACAAAGTTATTCTAGAAATTAACAATCAAGCTATTATCAATCCAAAGGCGATTATTCTTGTGTTTGGACCCTATAATATAAACCATGATAAAGAGACCCTAAATTTAAATACCCAAGAAGTCACCGTATCAGATTCGATCAAGTTCCTACGTGGGACAATAAAATAAATTGGAAAAGTCATATAATTAAAAGAGAGAATAAGCTAAATTCGGCATTGTATACTCTCAGGGAACTATCACAATGTTTGAATAAATCGGTACTAAAAAATAGCCTACAGCGCTAAATTTGATAGTACTATGCGATATGACATAATATTTTGGGGTAACAAGTCAAGTGAAAAAAAATCATTCACTTCAAAAAAAAAGTAATTTGTATAATATATGGTTTAAAATATAGAGAATCATGTCATGGTTTATTCCAGACTCACAACATACTCAACTTCTATGGCATTTACATTGTTAAAATCATCATATTTTACTACAAACATATCAAACGGGTGTGAAGTTAGCAATACATTCCAGCAATAGATTTAAAAAATTAATATTTTAAAAATGTGGTAATAAAAAATTAAAATATTTTAACAGTACGTTCTAGGGCATATAATCCGTATAATTACCACACAACCAACCCTAATGTTCAACCCCATTTTAAAAAGTTGGGACTTAGTCACATACAAAGAAATGATCATATTTCAAATTAAAATTAAACAATGCTCCCAACTTGCCATAACGAAAATAAATATACCGTTGGACAGTGCACAGCCTTAGCTATCCAATGCAAAAATAAAATTTGGGCCACCACCTTCGTAACTTAAAAAAAAAAATTGTACTTAGTAACATACAAAGAAATGCGTATATTTCAGATTAAAATTAAACAATGCTTCCAACTTGCCATAACGAAAATAAATATACGGTTGGACAATGCACACCCTTAGCTATCCAATGCAAAAATAAAATTTGGGCCACCACCTTCGTAACTTAGAAAAAAAAAATAATTTGTACTTAGTCACATACAAAGAAATGCGTATATTTCAAATTAAAATTAAACAATGCTCCCAACTTGCCATAACGAAAATAAATATACAGTTTACCACATTCGAAACTTATAAAAAATAACATATGGGTCACTGCATATTGAGCTTGAGAAAGAAATTTGTTTTTCAAAAATAATACGATCAGATGCAATTTTAGGAGAAATAATTCTCATGATTTGAGTCACTGTAGGGTTGTTTTATGTCGATTACAACATAATTCACAAATTGTTGGTCTGTTATACAAACTTCGCAACAATATCTGTTGCATAGGTTGCATCGAACGTCATAGTTAATTTCTGCACTATAAAGACACACTTTTGAAATATCATCGGATTTTTGTATAATTATATTTTGTAGTGTGGTGCGATATGCTGTTTCATTTAATGTAGGGTCCCATTTATAATTATTCAACAAAACATCGCTATAATATATAATATACACACCACAGTTCCATGTATCATTTTGTATTGGAAATTCTTCTTTATTCTTGTCTACATCTGTAATGGATTTGTCTAGTCCAATGGAATATAAAAATGGTAATAATTTTCTAAAAATTGTTTTGCCGCTTCGGCTTTTCCTGGAAAGAGGATCAAAATATAATGTTTTATTTTTTAGAACGTCGATATACAATAATGTCCAATGATTCTGGATTAAAACTGGAAACAAAAATATTGTTTTACCGTTAGGATCATACTTAAAATAATCTTTATTTAATAACCGTGTCACTTCATATTCCATAAATATTTTAACAGTATTTCGTTCAAAAGAAGTTAATATATAATCAACTAGAAAGTTATCCAGCCTCATATCGTCATGATTCTTATGATAATCTAGTGTTGAATAACTTTCATAATATAATTTATTTTTGCCATATTTGGCTACAACATAATTTTTATTTAATTTTTGAACATTTGGTTCTGTAGAAATATATTTAACGGATGTTTTCTTAGAATCAACTTTCATTTTTGATATCGTTTTCGCTTTAAAGTAAGAATGATTTTCTTTTTTTCTTTTACACCACGTTTCTTCAATTTCAGCTTTGGGGTGCTTCCGTTTACTGGCACATCGATTTCTATTGATATTCTGTATTAACTCTCGGTATTCATTAAGAGTATAATCTCTTATCTTTCTAACGAATCTAGAAGCCTTTTCGTGTAATTGACCTTGCATATTTTATTTTTGCATTTGATAGCTAAGGGTGTGCACTGTCCAATGGAATATTTATTTTCGTTTTGGCAAGTTGGGAGCATTGTTTAATTTTAATTTGAAATATACGCATTTCTTTGTATGTGACTAAGTACAAATTATTTTTTTTTCTAAGTTACGAAGGTGGTGGCCCAAATTTTATTTTTGCATTTGATAGCTAAGGGTGTGCATTGTCCAACCGTATATTTATTTTCGTTATGGCAAGTTGGGAGCATTGTTTAATTTTAATTTGAAATATACGCATTTCTTTGTATGTGACTAAGTAAAAATTATTTCTTTTTCTAAGTTCCAAAGGTGGTGGCCTAAATTTTATTTCTGCATTGGATAGCTAAGGGTGTGCATTGTCCAACCGTATATTTATTTTCGTTATGGCAAGTTGGGAGCATTGTTTAATTTTAATTTGAAATATACGCATTTCTTTGTATGTGACTAAGTAAAAATTATTTCTTTTTCTAAGTTCCAAAGGTAGTGGCCCAAATTTTATTTCTGCATTGGATAGCTAAGGTGTGCACTGTCCAATGGTATATTTATTTTCGTTATGGCAAGTTGGGAGCATTGTTTAATTTTAATTTGAAATATACGCATTTCTTTGTATGTGACTAAGTACAAATTATTTCTTTTTCTAAGTTCCAAAGGTGGTGGCCCAAATTTTATTTTTGAATTAGATAGCTAACGGTGTGCACTATCCAACGGTATATTTATATTCGTTATGGCAAGTTGGGAGCATTGTTTAATTTTAATTTGAAATATGATCATTTCTTTGTATGTGATTAAGTCCCAACTTTTTAAAATGGGGTTGAAAATTAGTTGGTTGTGTGGTAATTATACGGATTATATGCCCTAGAACGTACTGTTAAAATATTTTAATTTTTATTACCACATTTTGAAAATATTAATTTTTTAAATCTATTGCTGGAATCTATTGCTAACTTCACACCCGTACATATCAAAGGCAGCGATAATAAAACCAGCAACTATAACACGAGGACAAGAAACAAATCTTCCCTCATCATAAGAAAAAATCTATTGTATTGTATTGTAATCAAATTGTAAATATCTACATGTATATTTTTAGTTATATTGTATTGTATTTTAATATATTATCTATAAAGCATGTAATTAAACTGATCCAATTTTCATTTTGTATAATTTTCTACACCTTAAAAATAAACATTATTATTATTATTATTATTACTCTCATGCTGCATACAGTCGAGCTCAAATATTGCGTCAACTTAGACAATTTCATGACAAAAGAATATTGCACCATATTTGTTTTGTTTATAAATTTCTTAATAGTTTTATATATTCTTATGAATTATTAGAAATGTTTAGATTGTTATTACCTTCGGTAACACATAAAAGATTTAGGAGACTATATGGGGTTACGAAATACAATGTTATCATGTTTCAAATTCTTAAATGTTTATGCTGAGAAATAACCGTGTCTATAAACTTTTTTGCAAAGGATTTTTTCTCTTATTTGAGTAACAACGCCACGTGAAGCTTGCAAACTAATGCGCTCACTTTATACTAATAAATGCAACCAAAAATGTACAAAACGGCAAATATATAAATAAATAAAGTAGTGAGGTAAAATGATGAAGTTAGTAGCTGTAGCACACTTCTCACAAAAAACAAAAAATGATACGAACAAATACACAATTTTGCACCGCTGAAGTAATTACACAAAATATTCTATAAATACTATAGTGGTGTGAATTCATATATTATAGTTATTTAAAAGTACTATTTATTTTTTTATTTGTTAAATTGTTCTTCATTCTTTATTTTATAAATGTTTATATTCGTTTATAATTATTTGTATATCACACACACACACTTACTAACACTTAAGTATAATTAATTTTACCAAAATGTATAACGAACATTATAAAATATGATTCCTGAAGTAACCATAATAATTAGATAAATTGGAATACATAATATTATATTATGATTGATGTTCAATGGGACTCTAGAATATACTTTAGATGTAAAAAAATATGGTATAATCAGACAATTGTTATTGGAATGGATCGATATAAATTTGACATATGATTTTTTTATGTAATAAATTATGTTTGGCACAAGTTCTCTGTTTATAAGTATTTATATTTAATATATGACAAAAATAATAGATACATAATATTTTATATGATTACAAAGAAAAAAAATCTGATTCAAGTAATTCGAAGTATATGATCAATTTATAGGTAAACATTATAAGAAATAATCTTTTTCTACATCATAAAGGACTTAAATACATTTATATTATGAAAAATCTTCGTGTTTATGTAATTTATTAAATTGTCAAAGGCTTTGTTAAAATCAAAGTATATTAAATCTATCTAATAATTATGACAAAATGCATCAGAAAAATATTTTAATGCTGGATATCATTTGATTCACTCAGCCTTTTAAGATTAAAATACATATTTAATACACGTGATTTGATTTGAATTATTACTATAACGAAAAATATAATAATTTTTAAGTATATAAAATTATGCCAGGTATATAAGAATTATTTTGTATGAATAATAAATCATTTGACACATTCTATTAAAGAATAAAATACAACTAAATATTTATTTCAACTTCGCTGAAAACATATACATAACTTTAATAATTTAAACTAGATGAAAATTTAAATTTGAAAAGGGAAACTTTCTGGCCATGGTTTTGTCCATATATTAATAGAGTTATTCAAATTAAAGGTAACTTTATTTAATCATAACTTTCGATGCAAACTGCGCGATGTAGAATTTCCACTAACTGCTGAATATGGCTCCGTACATTGATAATGACGTGCACATGGTGCATGTGACGAGCAAATTAAAATGGTACCGCATACTGTGAAATACGCGTTTTAAAACTAAATTTTGCACGTAGTTGAAGCGTTGGAGTCTATTAAAGATTATTCGATTTATTATCAAAAAATAGGAGACATGGTTTTTATCGCACATTCTATTAAACAAAATTCTATTATCGAGATACTAAATTACTTTTAAATATCCCATCATTCACATTCTTGAAAATTATTTAGGATGCTTCATCTTAATAATTGACAATTTTAACATATTTTGCTCTGCTTATATAATTAGGTTTATACTTTTTAGTTTGTAAACTTCTAATTCTATTTGAAGGATACTGCCCTTCCGTTAGAAATTAATCCTGCACGGAATTCTCAATATTCGACGACTTAAACACCTGTTTACCATGTAGAAACGAGTCCTGAAAAATAGCGCCATCTCACGCCACACGTGTCTTCTTCAGTAGACCCACATGAATCATAAATGTCTAGCAGTAGGTCATTACAAACGAATAATCGCCCAGGAAGTCGGGTATCATTGTCTAAGATTTATGGATCGGGATTCGTTGCGGAAGTTGTTCGTTATGAGCAATCCCGATGTAAATATGAGGTTTTTATTAAAATAGGGAAGGAGGAAAATTTATAGCTTCCAGGTAAACTGCTAGAAATTAAATATATAGTATAAATTGTTAATATAAATTATAGTATTAGTTTATTTAATGCAGAAATATATTTAAATGATAAGCAAAGAGGACTGATATATAAATAATTGATTCTGTTCTTAGCACCTAATAAACTCATCTGTATTGTTGCAATAGTTACTAATTACTATTCAGAAACATGACTTTATTGTTTCAAACAATAATAGATGTATTGAATCATAGGATACTATTGCAGAGTTTAAAAATAAATAAATTTTATATGTAGCATATAAACATAATAAACTGAAAAATAAATTTTTAACAGAAATCCAATATAACTCAAAGTTAATTTTACTATATAAAGGGTGTAATTTGCTATAAAAATTATCAATTAATATTAATTCGAAAAATCGAAAGAAAAGAAAATACGATACAAGGTATAAATGTGAATGAAGCAATATAATAAATAGTTGAACAAATTTGCTATATATTAATTATATTTTGTCGTTATCACACACGACTTTTTATTCCTGGTGGGTTTCAACCTTACAAAATTACTTTTAAAGTGACAATTGTTCGTTGTGTAGTAACAACAAACTGCTATTTTTAATATAACTTTTTTTAAATAAATAATAAAATAATAACTTCAAGCGTCAATCAGGTATTTACATACAATTAATATATTTATTTCTGGGTGTTTTAAATAAGAACATTATCTTAACTAATCAAAACGCATATTTTAATGCGTCGCATTTTACTTAACACATAGCTAGGTAGTTTTTCTTATTTTGGGTTGAACTGCAATAACAAAGTACTTATTTGCTCGAATGTGATTTTAAGTTAAGTTTCTTTCTATTGTCATTGGTATTTAAAAGATAAAAGCGTAATTAGTTAGTTTCAAGTAAAGACTCTAAATGCTTGAGAATTAAATGCAACAAGGAATAAATATATTAATTAAAAATAGAATTTTTATGTGGTACTTTAAGAATATTGAACACTCAAGATGATTTAGTACGGGTATAAAGTAATAAAAACTATTCTTGGATATTACATTTAGCACTAATTTTTGATTTTTCCATTCCTGTTGAGAAACTCCCATAATTTTGAACAGATCAATCGTTCCTTCATATTCTAAAAAACGTTAACCTCATAATTTAATTTTGATTTGCGGATATAAAAGGGAGTAAATTGATGCTAAACTAGAGCTGTACAGCTTTTCTAAAATTTCTTTTTAGAGTCGATATATGAGATTAGACAATGAGTCGTATTCAATGGTTTCCGAACACTTCTGATCAATAAATAGTTATGTATCATTCATAATTGGTTCATTTTAAAAGATCCATTAAGTCGAGTGCTGATTACTTTCGGGCTCATAGGATTTCGTAATTAATATTTCGTATTTCTTGAGCTTCTCTATCGACCAATCGGCACGAGCCGTGGGATAAAACGTGAATATTCTTTTGACAACCAAATGCTTATGCAATATTAGGAGAAGCCTTTATTTATTAGTACCATGATTTCTCGTTTTTAAAAGATAAACATTTAGTTCATATAGATGCATTGCTCTAAATAAAAATTTAATAAGTTATGTAAGATAAACAAAAAACTTAATATGAAGTACTTAGATATAATTTCTTAGTAAATGTGTTTTTATTTATTATATTTAATATTTACTCTTAAGTAGCCAGTATTTAATAAACATAAAATTTATAGTAACTCCATAATAATAATAATTTTATTTACGGATTCAACTTAATATGGAATATAAAAACTATAAAGTAATATTAATAATAACAGAAACATAACAAATAAACTAAATAACAACTATTAACTAAAACTAAACCACTAGATATTAATGTGATTTTTAAACATATTATACGATGCACAGTAGAACATAAAATGAGGAGACGATTACAGAGTCTGATTCAATTCAATTCAATTTATTAGTGCCAATAAACCAATATATATATATATATATATATATATATATATATATATATATATATATTACATAACTAGTAAAAAACAAAAAAAGGCAATTAAAATCGGAACACTTAAATTCAATTACAAACAATTTTAACTAAAAATAAAGAAGATTTAGATGTGATTTACTTGAGAAACAAAGTAATATATTATCAAATATCAGTACAGTGTATGGAAACCCAATTAAAATTAAAATTATAAATCAGACAACACATAGAAAACAATTTAAAAATATATGTCGGTTACAGTGAAGAAGAAATAAATAAATAAATGATGCAATAAAAGTAGTAAATCAATAAAATTAATAAATATGTAGATAAATAAATAAATAATTTAAATACAAATAATTAAAAATGGGACTAGACAAACAATTTAAAAGTATGTCAAACAGTGTAAAATATTGATACAAATATTGGAAGTTTAACAAATTAAAAATATTTAAAAATAAGTATATAAATAAAACCAAGTACAATCAGTAAATCAATAAAATTAATAAATAAGTAGATAAATAAAATGAAAGGACAGGCAAGTATTTAATTAAATAAATAAATACATAAAATAAATAAATATATAAATGGATGACACAACACTTAGATAACTTTTGTCATCAGGCTATATACAGACTTTTTCAAGGAATTCCTCACTACCATAACACGCACATTCAATGAGAAAATCCCTACCCTTTTAAATTTCTTAAAGGGAAGATTTCTTGTTTGCAAACTTAAAAAATGGTGATGTGGCCATCATAGTAATTTCCCTATATTTTACTCGAAAACTATGCGGTTTATGCAAAACGGTTATCCTTAATAATTTATTCAATTTTGAATTCTCTACAATTATTTGTTATATAACTTTCATGTTGCTTCAATAGTTTATTAGCAATTGGCAAAAAATGTCAAAAATTTCAATTTTTTTTTCTCGAAAGTTAAGAATTTTAGGAAAAATATATTTTAACAAAATTTGTTCAGTTTCTCATTCTCTTTAACTTTTGTTTGAAAAGTTTTGTAATATTTTTCATATTAAAAAAAAAATCGGAAAAAAACAAAAAACGCCTCGAGTAAACACCCACTTCCGGTTTATGAATGTTTACCAAAAGCTTTTCAGTTCCAGTTTTTAACGATAAAACCTTACGTTTAAAGTTTCATCTCAATCGGATCAGTCGTTTTTGAGATACAGCACCCACGGACAGACAGACAGACATACAGACACACACACACACAGACACAATTTTTTTTCCAGAAATTAGTTTAATAAACTCAGGGGACCCCAAAACGGATATTTCCGCAAAAAAAAATTTTCAAAAAAAAAATCACGATCACAATACTTCCCCTATATATACTTCGTATATAGGGAAAGTAAAAATTGTAAACCCGTAATACCTGGTACCTGTTTGCGATTTACACAATCTAGTTTGTGGTAAATTTAAATTAGCTTTGCCTCTGGTCTCATATTGGTGATCACGTATCAGAAAATTTTGAAGATTCTGTTTATTATATATAAGGCATTCGTAAATATACAATGAAGGGAGAGTCAGTATGTTATGTTGTTTAAAGTAAACCTTGCAATCATCTTGGTACTTTACTCCAGCGATTATCCCCATGGCACGTCTTTGTAATTTAAAAAGCCTATGCCTATACGTTGCGTATCCCCAAACCAGTATACCATATTGAATATGGCATTGAAAAATTGCATAGTATGTTGTTATTAGTACCTGTTTTGGGACCATAGTAGATAGAGTTCTTAAACTGTAAATGGCTTTTGTTAATTTTCTCGATACATAGTCACCATGTATATCCCAATTTAGCTTAGAGTCCAGCTGAATTCCTAGAAACTTAGTATTCTGACTATAATCTAAATTAGAAATTTCAATCTTTTTTAAAGTGAAACAAATTTCTACGGTTTTGGTTTCATTTAAGGATAGTTTATTAGCCTTAAACCAGTCTGAGGCATTTTTTTGTTAAATTTAAAGTGATTACTTTCTCCAAACTACTCCCTCTACTGAGAAGAGTCGTGTCATCAGCAAACAGTATACTATCATTAGGGGCAATTGCATCTGGAAAATCGTTCAAATATATAAGGAACAATATAGGGCCTAGGATGGACCCTTGAGGTGCACCATGTTTGATTTAACTATAATGCGATTCTCTATCCTGCACACACACTTTTTGTACTCTGTTGGTCAAGTATGATTGAATTAGTTTTACACTTTCCACGTGAAATCCATATTTAAAAAGCTTTTCAATTAGAAGATCATGATTAACGCAATAAAATGATTTGCTAAGATCTAAAAATGTTGCCATGGATATGTGATTATTCTCAAAGCATTCGATTGTGTGGTCTACAAAACACCGAACCGCATCAATAGTCCAAACTGAGAGTCTGTAAATAGCCTGTTTCTATTGAAAAAATCTAAGATTTGTTCTTTCAACATTTTTTCTATGACCTTAAATATTATTGGCAATAAACTTATAGGTCTATAATTGCTTGCATCTGTTCTTTCGCCTTTTTTGTAGACTGGAAGGACTTTCGCATATTTCATATTATCGAGAAATTCATTACTTATAATAATATCATTTATAAGTCGGGTTGTTGGAATCGTTATCAAGTCCAAAACAGGCTTTAAGATATCAACAGAGCAACCATAGACATCCAAAGCTTTACTATTTTTCAAGCTCGTAAATGCTTCTCTTGCTTTAACTATTGACACCTCTTGGAAGTGAAAGGTTGCCAAGGAATTTATATTAAAATTTAGGGCCTCTGTAGATGATGTTGGAATATCTTTTAGAATATTATCAACAAGAGTAGAAAAATAATGACTCCTCGCACGAAATATTAATGGATGTTGTGTTGTCAGGAGATGTTCTTATGGAATTAACAATTTCCCATGTTGCTTCTTGTTTGTTTGTCGAGTGCAGAATGTAGTTCCCGTATCCATTCACTTTTTCTTTTATTTATTGTTTGCTTTGTTTCTCTTCTTAAATTATATCTCAAATAATTTAGGTTTCCAAGAGGAGCTCTCTAGACACTAATTACATATAAATTAAGTTTTGTTGTAAAAATGGTGGCTAACTCACAATCACCGTCGCTTGATAACTTCTTTGAAATGTTATCAACAGATATCAACTCGTAGGTACTATCAGCATATATTATAGACCCATCGTATGTCCCATTTACGCGAGAATATGATGCTACCGATTCAAGAGAAATGAGTTTTGATAATCGGCACTCTTCCTTCGATAGCCAGTGTTTCACTAAATTGATAAATTTATAATTTAATTTACAAGCATTAAGTGCACATTCGAGATCATTTATTTTATTTCTAACGGATTGAAAGTTTAGAAATAAGAAATGTATTACATCGGCTTTATGATTTTCTTCAGATGCACAAAAAAAGGGCCTAATGCATACATTTAGTAGCCATATTTCTGGATTGCTAATTTTATCGTAATCACATGCAGGTACACTTATGTTAAATGAAGAATATTCATTGGGGTATTTAGATTGCAATGCCTCACAAAGAATATTACTAAATCCACAATTATTTAAATAAGCTAATACATTTTCAGAGCATAAAGATGCATCGAGCCTATATACATGTAAATATATATCTGACAGCCCCTCTTAGAACACCGGTTCCGTACACTGGGGGATTCGATCTTTTTTTCCTACTTCTTTTTTCAATAACTTTCCAAACTTCATTGGGTTCCATTGAATTGATTCCATCCTTATAATTGTTCTTATCTGAATTCGCAATTGTCGCGGTTGGATTCTCTTTTGCTGCGGGCGTAGTGGGGGATTCGTTCTTCTTAACACGGCTGTTGGTTTGTATATCCTCTACGATACTCGTTGAAGCGGCGCGAACTTTTTTGGGTTTTTGAGGCTCGCCGATTTTCGCCGTCAGCTCTTGATTGATGATTTCTTCTTTATTACTGTTCGTTTGTTTTGCATGTATGTATTGATTGAGAGATGTCGCTACTTCGTTTGTTTATTTGCAAAATTGGTTTATTGTTTGCATTTTCTAATGACTTAACTTTAAGAATATTATTTTTATCCTCTTGCTCACCAATTATTTTCCGTAAAAGATCTACTTCTTTCTTCAAATTTTCAATCTCACTATTTTTCTTAACCTCCAATTAACAGCACATTATTCTGATGTCTATAAACTTTAACCCTTTTCTTTTTAATCCACAGCTTTGGTGAAAACTGTTACCACAATTCACACATATTATAACTTTACACTGAGTCTCAGTACAGCATTTTAATTAACTCACTTCTTCAGGCGTGTTTATTTCGCTCGCCATTTTTAAATTACTCAGTCTGCATATTACCGAATGTCTCGCAAAATTAGACCTATAAAAGAGCTCGCGAAAAACATTGTTACTCCTTGTTTTGAAAGGAATAACAAAATTCAAACACGCAAGTAGCTCACTACAATTAATTTGTCCGTTGACTAACGTAAGGAAGTTAGTTTAAGAGATAATAGCATACTACTCCGATTATAGTCAACTCTATTAATACTACTTTGATAAGAAATGATCATTAAAAATTTGTTTTGAACTCGTTCAATTTGATTAATTTTAATTCGATATGACAGAGACCAAATACAAGAAGCATATTCTAGTTGAGGACGTACTAAAATGGTGAATACAGCTTTCTGTGTATCAATTGAAACATTTTTCGAAAATCTATTAATATAACCAAGCGTTTGGAAAGCCTTAAGTGCTGTCTATATATAGAGAAGGAAATATTACTGTCGAATAAAACACCAAGGTCTTTAACCTGTTTTACAGTTGGTAACATTTGACCATTTAGGAAAGAAAGATTGAATTGAAATCCTCTTATAATCTTCAATATTACTCCTACTGCCACTTTTGAATATCAGCTTAATAGAACTTTTCTTCTAGGGCGCAGGAAAAATACATGATTTAAGAGATAAATTAAAAATTAGGAGTAACGGAGTACACAAAGAAAAAATCGGGTATACCATCGGGACCTGAATTATATGAATCTGTCAAGGAGCATTATTTTTCCAAAATGATAGCTATGTTAATTTCAAAATTACACAAATTGACTAAATCAGTATTCACTGCAAAATCTGAACCTACATTATATGAATTATCATTACTAACATAAACATTAGAGAATACAAACAAACAGCAAACAATTTATTAACGCAAACATTAACGTCACTATGATTTAGATAATCCTTCTATGAGATACTGAATAAAAAAGAAGTAATTTCCGAATAATCGGCCGATTTAAAATAATATATAACTATAATTAAGGGACTCGACGACGTCACAAAGGGCATAAGATACATGATGTAAACTGCTATTAAATAAAGGGTCTTCCTACAGCGATACGGAAAGTTTGGATAGATTAGAAAGCACTAAATCTAAAAACAAGCTACGATTATTAGGAATAAAATTAATTTGACGTAAGTTGTGAAATTCCAGAGATTCAGATACAATTATAGCGTTTGTACAATTATTACCGGATGATAAAATGCTTTTACAGTCCGAACTCCACGAGGCATGCGGCATATTAAAATCCCCACAGAAAAGGAATTTGAAATTTGGATTTAAATTGAAAACATAATTTATGGAAGAACAATCATCTATATACAACGGCGAGCATGATTGAGGTGAAATATAAACAGAAGAGATAATTAGATTATTACTTACATTAACATATAATTCTTCAAGGTTTGATTGAACATTCAAAATACTGCTGCTTAGATATGAACTAACAGCTATCATGACACCACCGCCCCGTGATTTCGTTTTATCAAAATGGTCACACAGTAAAATTTCGAAGACCCAGCTCGCTATCAGATACAGATGAATCTAAGCACTTTTCAACAATTATTATATCATAATCAGTTAAATTAACATTAAGATTAAAAATACAAAGTTTCGAGTGAATGCCACCAACGTTAACGTTCTGAAAATAAATTTTGAGTTTTTTAAATTAGTATTTAAAACCTTTAATATATTTGATTTTTAGGTCACGTTCACGGCTTGATCTGCGTCTATCTAATTCTTTCTTTAAAGATGACTGATGTTGTCGTTGCAGCTTTGTTCTATCACTAGAACATCGTACTTTACCCTTATCGATTCTTTAGCTGTTTTGAAAATCTTGATAGCTTGATTTTCATTGTTAAACTTAATAATTCTGTATTCACCATGTGACCTTCTTACTAACAATCATATCAGTGAAGTTAATAAATTGTGGTTAAAATATACTGAATTTTTCAATTCAGTGTAAGTATTCGTAGTAACCATTCTCTTTATTAAATCATATCAGGCACATCAAAATATCTGCCAAACATTTTTTGGGATTCTCCGATTGCAGTATATGTTTTACATATGAGACATTTGTTTTAATTTTGACATAACAAAACAGGCATTCTCAAATTCTTGATTGAAAACATCTTCCAGTTTGTTTAACACAAACATCGCATCTCAACAAATAGATGATTCCTTCTTCATGACTATTTCGTCTAAATGTCGTAAAGAATTTTGAATTTTGTTTTGTTAAAAGTGATAAAATGGAGTTTATATATAAAATCACACCACAATTCCCTTCCATTAATATCAACAACACATACATCCACCCCTCCAATACCTGTAAATACCTAGGCGTCCTTTTCAATTCCAAACTCTCCTTTACAGCCCACGCACAATCAATCAAATCCAAAATCAAAATAAGAGCTCGACATTTCCGTGCACTCACTTACAAAAATCAAGGCATTTCCACCAAAACAGCCACACATTTACACAACGATTTGTCGACCTCTTATTGATTGTAGTGCGATCCTATTTAAGCAAATCCGCCCTTCCACCCTCCACCACTTTAACGTCGCCGAAAGGTCAGCCCTACGTACCCTTACCAAACTAAGACATCCTATTAACCCCCTTCACAATCAAAATCACACAAGTCATCCCAATATCCCAAAATATATATAGCCTTAGTATGAAATTTGCCAAAAATCCCTTTAATGTAACCCTCCTCAATAAATTCTGTACCCCCCGAAAACCCAACATCCCCCCTAAACATAAACACCCATCAATCACGGTACATCAATTCATTAGTTCGAATCATCAAGGCGGTTAAGCTAGCTAGCAACGATATTTATTTTTTAAACATAACTTAGAGTCAAGACAGAGACTAACCATCATTGTAAATCATCTGTATATATTCCCCATATTGTATTTAGTATTCGACTAAAGATATTCTCTCTGGAGTTTATATTTGATATCATAAAACAAATTAAAATTTTCATATTCACTTTGATATCTGGTAAATACATAGATATAATATTTATACAATATAAATATTAGATCCTTTTTCTACGGAGAGATGGTTAAAACAAACTACTAATATTTAAGATTGTATTTTAACATCATCATTACTCTTCACATCTTGTATATAGCTTTAACTACCGTCATAATTGACAAAATTAAAATATTTGACAGTTATCACCACTGTTCTCGTATAAATAAAATAAATAAAACACACACATCATTTTCAATAGGACCTTCCAAATCTTCCAATTTATAGATATTATATTGCTTGATTTGATTGTTTATTTGTCTGTCACTGTTATTTAAAACGTTAAAATTGGTGCATAATAGAAAGCATGATAATTTTATTTTGTAGTCTCTTCAAGATCTATATTTATTTTTTTCTTTATTTCTATATGCCAGATTATATTTCCTGAATTGTTAGAATTTGTCTCTGGCTTGACTAGCTATGGGCTAGATTTGCAACGGTGGACGTCCCGTTGTTTTTTTTTGTTAAGTATTATCAGCATTGACAATTTTCAAATTTGCAATTATTTATTGATTTAATTAGTGTATCACAATCTGCTGTTTATTAACAGGAGTTGAAACTGTATTTTTTGCTTTCCTTATAAAAAGGTGATGAAATCTATATGTTTATTTTCCATTTTATACCAAGGTTTCTTAAGCTATTTATTTTTTTGATAGCTTCTAGGCTTTATTTCTCACCAAAAGTTGTGTCGCCATCATAAAAATAATTACTATTACGTTGGGTTTTTTTAATTTTCATAAGACTACCTGCGATTTTTAACTATAATTTTTCTACCGGTAAATTAATAAAATATACTTTCTTATGCCAATTCCATTGATACCTCTAATTATTAAATCGAATGATATATTATGGTATTTAATCCCATTTACCGCCTATATCCCAAGGTACAATTAGTAAAATAGAGAAGCAATTTCGCGACATCTAAGGCAGATAAAAAAGCAGCTGCCAGTGCACTGAGTGATGATATCAAATTAGATGTGATGCTTGAGTTTGGGTAGACAAGAATCCAGAAAATTTAATGTTAGCCATACATTGATACTAAACGAATTAAAAATAAACTCATAGAAAACAATTTTGATAGAAACATTTATTTTTGTGAACAGATATTGCATAACAATACTATTATTAGAAGGTGTTACGTTTTCTGATGAGTGTACTATTTTCGTCAACGGTCATACTAATCGTCAAAATTGCC
The DNA here is from genome assembly GCA_963969525.1 of Ontholestes murinus. NCBI lineage: Eukaryota > Metazoa > Arthropoda > Insecta > Coleoptera > Staphylinidae > Ontholestes > Ontholestes murinus. The sequence goes on along the minus strand of OZ018394.1, from coordinate 52,258,763 downwards.
GCTACTGGTCCACGGAAAATCCTCAATGGATGAGGTTAATGTCTGGGTAAGGACTGTTGGAAGCCATATAATTGGTCCCTCTTTCGTTGGGAAGAATTTGACTGCGATAATTATTTAGCACACTACTTCAAAATGATCCAGGAAACCCTCAATGGCGAATCAATGTCCGCCAGTACCTTAACTTAACATTTCCAACCTGCTGGATAGAAAGGTGAGGATCCATAGAATGGGCAACAAGATACCTGGATCTTACAAAATTGGACTACTTTTTATGGGGATACCTAAAGAATACTAGATACGAAACTATACCACACCATTTAGATTACTTAAAATAACGCCTTATATGTTAAATAAAGTTAGAAGAATCTTTTATTTAAGATTGACATGTGCCGAGATGTTCGCGGTGACTTTTATGAACATCTACTGTATTGATATTCGTATATTTTTGTATTGTGTTACACATTAAAAACAATATTGAGTGTATTGGAGTAAATTTCGGTAATCAGATGATTTTTTTTTGCAATTAAATTGAAAACAATAGCATTTTTGAATAGAGAATGAAGAGACTTTTCAAATGATAAAGCACAAGCTAATAATTCCCATTTAAAAACATTAACTGTCACCTGAAGGGGGTTGAAGGTAGGGATTATACTTTCACGTTGAAAAATATTAATTTAAATTTGACGTTTTTCGGAATTTTCTAAAAATATGTACAGTAACGGAAATAATGAATTTATTCCATTTGCCTTTTCCATACTGTATATAGAGTAATATTGAAATTGTTTTATGTCTGTTTGTAAACATATATTATATCTTTATTTATAGATTATACACTCCTAACATTATTAACCTTAAATACTCTAAATATATAATTTTAATATAACCATTAACAGAAATTCGTCAGAATAATTTTACTGGTAAATTTTCAAAACCTACATATTTTAACACCTATATATTACAGCTCAGTGAAAAGTTCAGATTGGAAATAAAATTAATAGCGGCCTCTGCGCGAAAATACCAGAATATGTCTTAAGATAAGACTATTATTTATGTTTGACGTAGCTTCCTACTTTATTCTAATCCTCTCGTTTTTCAACTGCGTGTTCTAGCAAGAGATGTTTCAATACCAATGTGGTTTCTAACATAGCTTTTAAGTAAGTAATAAATAATAAATAGTTTGGATTTATTTTTAATATGATTTAAATAGTTGTATTTTAATTTTTGTAATATAAAATAAGAATCTAATTTTGCGGATGATTGAAAATCTATTTTTTTGTCGCAGCCATTGCTTCAAAATAATAAATTCTAAATAACTTTATCTAACTATCATCTTTTAAAATTAATTGTTATCTTTATTATTATAAATTGTTTATAATTATTTATTTTAGTAGTAACATATATTTATTGACAAATTTTTGTACATATTTACATTGGAATAATGAATAATGAATGAGGTGTTAATGTATTAAATTGTCAAATAGCTATCGACCAGAGGTCTTTCTGCTTTATTTATTTTACTACTAAACATCTTTATTCACAGAATGAAAATAAAATATAATACTTGTAATGTATAAAATAAAATAAATTCTAACATAATTGGTCTTCTGCTTCATGGCTATCGACCAGTGGTCTTTCAGCCCTATTTATTTTATTTATTCCCAAAAAACAGATATGTTTTTGCTTAATAGTCACGGAAAATGTAACAAAATAATTCATTGTATGACAGATTAATTTGTAGAAAGGCAAAGAGGAAAATAAGCTATTTATATTTTGATATGAAAATAGTTGATTAATAATAAATAATTTGAAACGATAAATTATAGGTTAGACACACTCATTGATGAGGCACTTAGTTGAAAATCCATTTTACATCTAATTAATAAGCGCTTGATTTTCAAATTTCTATTTAACCTATTATTCCTTTAGGTGAAGAATATACATTGACATTGTATTTGTTTACATCTATATTCTTTTCCTGAAGAAGCCTCAGTGTGGCGAAACAATTGTAGTCAGTTAATAAAAATTAAAAAACCACCAGACATTAATTAGTTAGATTTCGACAAAATTAGGAAAACAAATGAATGAAATATTACCTGGCTCTAGTAAATAAATATTTATATTATATATATATAAAGTAATTTTAATACATTTTAAGTAATTTACAAGTGAAATTTATTCACATTCAAGGTTTATAAAAATAGCATACAACATTTATGCCTAATGTGTCTATAAAAAATGTTTATGTATAATAATAATAATAATAGTATCTTTATTATGTTAATAGCATTGCTATCTTACAATTTTCAAGTAATACTTAGTCCATAAAGAATATACAATTTATAACTATATATGTATATAATGATTAAAATAACGTTGGAATTACCGTAGAAGGGTGGTGGATAGCAACACACACAAGTTATAAATATATACATAAATTAACAATAGATGAAATATAAAAGTTAAATATACAAATAAATAGATAAAAAAGTCAATAAATAAAATAAAATCCGCTAAAAAAATCGTTATTAAAATTGAATATAATTAAAATTAAGGTAATCGTCGCAAATATTAAAAACACTATCACATAAATAAATTGTACAAAAAAAAGTCAATAAATAAATAAAATCTGATTATAAACTAGTCGTTAAAATTATTAAAATTAAAACTAAAATATTCGTTCCAATTGTAAAATGCATTATTACTAAAAAAAATAATTCTTTGCTTGAACGTGTTGGTGGCTAAATGCTTAATATGTTGAGGAAGTACATTATAAAACTGTATAACGTAGTATCTCACTCCAGTTCGGGATTTTGTAAGTCGAACCAAGTTAGGGTAAATGTTACTATTTTGTCTGGTGCAGTGAGTATTAATGCTTGGATGGGTACCATATGTTTGCAAATGTTTCTTTATATATATATCAGGCATTCATATATATATACAAATATGGTAAAGTTAAAATCTGTAAGTTTATGAATCCTTGTCGACATTCATCAAAATATCCGTAGCCTCCAATTATTCTGACAACTCTACGTTGTAAAGCAAATAATCTGTGCCTAATGCTTGAGTGGCCCCAAACAATTAGCCCGTATAATAAATGGGACTGAAATAAAGAAAAGTATGCAGTGCGTAGAACCTCCTTAGTAACATTCTTGCATAGGAACCGTATCGCAAATATACTAGAGCATAACTTATTTGCAAGAGCATCACCATGTTGATTCCACGTGAAATTTGTCGATATGTGTATACCCAGAAATTTGGTTGTATCAACTTGGTTATCTGATTTTCTTAAAGAAAATTACCATCGTCGTTGTTTTGTTACTATTTAATTTCAGTCGATTGCTGTCAAACCATTTAGTAGCGCTTAATTGAGTCTCCACATGAACAATATTAAGTAGTTCTTGATCCTTCGACGTATTTACTATTGTAGCATCATCCGCATACAATATAACACTTCCATCCTTAATAGTATTTGGAAGATCGTTAATATAAAGTAAAAATAATAACGGTCCTAGAATCGATCCTTGGGGCACTCCTCTAATAATGGGTAATTCATCAAAGATCGAATTCTGAGACAAGACGCATTGAGTTTGACCCGAGAGGTATGATACTATGATTCGATAACTCTCTGAATGCAGGTTGTAAAAATATAATTTCCTTAAGAGAATAGAATGAGAAACACAATCAAAAGCTTTTGAGAGATCTAAAAATGACGCTTTTGAGATATTTTTTTGTTCAAAGCAATCGACCGTCATTTCGACAATTCTATTTATGGTTTCCGTAGTTGATCTCCCTTTGCGAAACCCGTATTGCTCATTGCAAAATATCTCAAAGTTTTCAAAGTATTCGCTCAATTGAAGCTGCAAAACTTTTTCGAGGACTCTACGCCTCTATAGTTGTTAGGATCAGAGTATTAACCATTCTTGTGGAGAGGTATCACTATTCCTCTTTTAAGTGCATCTAGACAAATTTGGTGTCTGATGCATCAGTTTATGAGTTCTATAAGAGGTTCAATGATCGCTATTAGGATACAGTGAAGTATGTCATACCGTAGCCCATAAATATCTTTACTCTTACTTGTTTTTAAACTGTAGATAGCATTACTCACCGCACAAGTTGACACTTCCATAAACTTTGACGTTTGACTAGTAAAGGGATTATCACACTGTTTAGGGTGAAGTGGCTTCGGAAGCAACAAATTGACTGTAGGCTATTTACGCGAGAGCTACTGACAGCATGTAAGATCTAAAGATACACTTAATGCCGGAAAAGGGGGGAAAAGGACAAATCAGCCGTCTAACCTGTATTTGTGGTGGTTCCTCGGCGTCCGTCTCCTTCCCGGGAAGCACAAAGTACCCGACACTAAGGGCAACGAGGGTGAATGTAGCACTATAGCAAAGTTCCGCTTGTTCTATACCGTTGTCCGGTTTTTCTCTGTCGAGTTAGTGTTAAAATCGGCTAATTTCAGGTGAGGGTAAACAAAAAACAAAAGGAATAGTGCGCATGGAACGGGACGGGAAAATTAAATGTATCCAAACTAACTAGTTGACGCGGTTGAGAAATGCTGATTGAACTCATTTGGTGTAATACCACATGATTTATTTAGAGTCTCCGAGGCTCTGTTTCCGTTTATAATTTCCCAAATTGCTTTGGGTTTAAAATTTGCATTTTTGATATAAGCGTTATTTATTTCCATTTTACACATTTCAATTTCGCGCTTATATTGTAGTCAATACCTGTTTCTTATTATTCGTAGATATGAATCATGTGTTTGATGGTAAGCTTGAAATATTATTAAAATTAGTACAAACGTTATCAATACAGTTATTTAAACGCTTAGGAAAACGTATTGCAAATTTTAAACCATAGCCATTAATACTATCCAACACCCTTGATAAAATAAAAAGAAATTTGTTAAAATCACCATCAGGTGATCTATAGGCAGCAAGTAAGATGGTATCCTTCATAGCAATTCCATCAATTTCACAATCTTTTTCTGCGATTAGATCAGAGAAATCTAGGGCCAAATACTCGATACCATCCCGGATCATAATCAATACGCCCCCATGCCGAAATCTTTTCCTTGAAAATTGAGCCGCTATATGAAAATTTGTGAATCCGATTACTGAGTATTCCTCATGCATCAACCAATGTTCGCATAAACAAAGAACAGATATATTATACTGATTATCATTTAATATTATATTGTTTTTATTTAATTTCTGACGAAGGCTCTGTATATTAATATGTAAACAGACTAACTCGAAAATATTTCCTGCCTCGCTAGTTAAATCATGTTTTTTGGTGATGATGAAACAATAGATTTGCGAGAATCCCTACAATCAGACGTCTCTAAATTAACCATAACTCGAGTCAACATCGAATATTTGTCCCTATAGCTGATATAGAAATTATTAATTGTTAGATAATGATAACTACATTTATGATCATTCGCGCACTAATTTAGTTGGTTATTAATTTCAGAGATAAATTTACTTAAAATAAACCTTTTTTCCAGAATGGATTCGCAATAATATGCACATTTGTCTTTAAACACGCCTGCTCTAAACGTTGCTGAAGTGCGATCTTATTCAGTTGAAGTCCCTTAACGGCATCAATAGTTTCAGTCATAATGAAAACATGGTCGTCTTTTGTGAAAAGTTTTGTTGAACTCTCGATATCCTCTAGAACCTGATAAATTGTCGCATTAGGTTTGAAAATGGAACTGATGTCAGGTGCTATGGAGAACTTGGTTAATAATACTTTTCGGGTGAGATATCCTAAATGTTTCCCATGATTATCACATAACAGAAGAATCTTGCTATTATCCGTAACAGAATCTAAGTTATGTACTGCTGTACTGTATTCGTTAAGTGTTGCTGACAAGTTCATAATTTTGTTATTAAGTATTTTATTGGATTGGACGAGTTGATTCACTTGTTTCCTTTGTTGATCAATCTGATATTTATAACGATCACAAATTGAGCATTCCTTTGATGAGTGAACAGCAGCATCAGGTGTTGAAATTATTCTTGAGGAGTTTGACTCCATATCTTTATAGGTATTGATTTCATCTTCGAGGTCTCTATTGTATCTCTTAACCTTGACTAATTCGTTATTTATTGTCATAACTTTATCTTAGAGATCCGCAACCATACCATAAATGATAGTATAGTCTGTTTGTTGGATCTTCCGTCGTACGTCACAAACTATCGCTTCGAGAAACGACGCAAAAACATTCAGTCTGACAAAGTAAAACAAATGCGTTAGAAAAAGAACGCACTGTAAAACTTTCGTCGTATATACAGGGTTATTCACGCTATACGGCACGGAATATTGTGGCCAAAATACGTGACTTTAAAAAAGTTTCACTTTGGGGATATATGGGGGTCTATTAGGGCTACTTTTTAAAATTCCCTTCATAATATACAGGGTGTCCCAAAAACCCTAAAAGTATCAAAGTTGTGCTTTTTTAAATGAAACACCCTGTATTTTATTGCATTTTTGGATCCTTTGATCAAAATAAGTGTGTGTTTTAATAAGGTTTTTATTACTTAAACCTTAAGGTTTTTGAAATAATTTGAATTTTGTAAAAATTTAACCTAATTTTCATGTTTCAAATAGTTAAAAAGTAATTGAGTTATATATACCAAATTTTCACTGAAATGTAACAATAGATCATATTTTATTTTCCAAGTATAATAAACTTGACATCTTATGCCGGGTGTAAAAAAATTGAAATTAAACAATTGAGAACTTTAAATGGCTATAACTTCATTTATTTAAATGGAACGCTATATTTATTAATTTATCAGCAAATGCACGTTTTAATTACCTATCGAATGGTATTTATATCTTAAATGTTAAGTCTTCTCGTTTTTACAGAAAACGCCAAAATATTGTTAATTGCACCGTTTTAGTACATTTTAAGTAAAAATTTTAATGTATTTAGTTTTCCATCGTGTTTAAAAACGTAAGATAATTAATTTAGTCTGTTACTGTTAAAAAGCCTGTCTTTTGTTATAGTTGTGTTATTTTGCGTTTTTTGTGTTAGATCGCTAGTAATCGTTATTGTTTGAACATCGTTGTTGTATTTAATAGTAAAAAATGAAAATTTACACAGATTCTCTTATACTGGGTTTTTTATAACTGACACTTCCAATTTCTTTAAATTGGCTTAATAGTCTCTCAAGAATGGCTGGCTTAGGGTGATTTCTTTCGGGAAACCTTTAAGTATAAACTCGACAAGCCAATAAACAATTTTGATGACATTCTCCAAGCATAAAGATAATGCCAATACCCCCTTCTTTAAGTAAATCTTCATTTTCTTACCAAAAAATACAACAGCGATGTTCAAACAATAACGATTACTAACGATCTAACACAAAAACGCAAAATAACACAACTATAACAAAAGACAGGCTTTTTAAACTAAAGTAACAGACTAAATTAATTATCTTACGTTTTTAAATACGATGGAAAACTAAATACATTATAATTTTTACTTAAAATGTACTAAAACGGTGCAATTAACAATATTTTGGCGTTTTCTGTAAAAACGAGAAGACTTAACATTTAGGATATAAATACCATTCGATAGGTAATTAAGACGTGCATTTTCTGATAAATTAATAAATATAGCGTTCCATTTAAATACATGAAGTTATAGCCATTTAAAGTTCTCATTTGTTTAATTTCAATTTTTTTACACCCGGCATAAGATGTCAAGTTTATTATACTTGGAAAATAAAATATGATCTATTGTTACATTTCAGTGAAAATTTGGTATGCATAACTTAATTACTTTTTAACTATTTGAAACATGAAATTTAGGTTAAATTTTTACAAAATTCAAATTATTTCAAAAACCTTAAGGTTTAAGCAATAAAAACCTTATTAAAACACATACTTATTTTGATCAAAGGATCCAAAAATGCAATAAAATACAGGGTGTTTCATTTAAAAAAGCACAACTTTGATAATTTTAGGGTTTTTGGGACACCCTGTATATTATGAAAGTAAATTTAAAAAGTAGCCCTAATAGACCCCCATATATCCCCAAAGTGAAACTTTTTGAAAGTACCGTATTTTGGCCACAATATTCCGTGCTGTATAGCGTGAATAACCCTGTATATTTGTATACTTAATGTAAATTAATATTAATAATAAGTACTTGACAATAAATAAATTACAAAGATTTTAGTTAATACAGTATTATAATCTAATTAATAATGTGCATAGTTTTTATTTAATTCACACTCGATGTTAAACACTACTTTGATTGATATAATATTCTCACCCATGTAATTGACTTGATCCAGTATATACAAGGCGATTGTTTACTTTGTGTTCCGTGCAGTATTAGGAGGGTGTTGTATTTTCGTTGGATAATGTTAGCAATATGTGTTGATCTTATAACTAAATTAATATTTGCATAGAATTACCTTCTTATTATATTAAAAATAGAAACGTAGATCACTCGCTTATAAAAAATAAAAAGGAAATAATATGGTATAACTGTGCTACAAAATTGCACTTTAGTGTGCGAGTGATATAGCCTGTGATAAAGTAGATAATCATAAAGATAAATAAGAATGAGTTACTTAAGTTAATTTACAGCCTTATATTACACGTTATTTAATTAATTTTGCGTAATAAATTTAATTCAAATTTAAACTAATGTCTACTTTTATTATGTAGCATAAAAATAATCTTTCCAAGGAAGTATATTATAATGTATTTACAAAATTATTGAAATAATTTTAAAAATAAGAACATCGTATTAAGCAATCAGGTCAATAGTTTAATAATGTTAAAATATGTTTAACAAATATACATTCAAATATTTGTACAATGTAAAACGTTCACAAATGAAAACGATATCACACTACAATTACAAAATAAAATAAAAGTCTGCCATTGTATAAGACTCTACATTACATAATATAATATCCATCATCGATTTAATTCTGGTATAACTACCACTATTTTTTGTGTGAAAAATTTGCAAATTTTTATAGGTTTAAGTTTTAGTAAGTTATATGAAAGACTATGACTACTTTCGTACCGTAAAAAACAAAGGTAAGAATATTTGTTTAAAAATACCCGCATAGATTTATTTAATTTTTAAGCTGTTAAGTATTCCTAAAGCTCTTTTATATAAAGTGAAAACCTAGCTTGCATTAAATAAGACACGTTCCCTTTCGAGTCATTTATTACTAAATTATTCTCCTTAAATTACACATTAATTTAACATAATTTAATACGAAAGCCATTCAGAAATAAGTATCAGTTTGGGATTATAAAAATAAACTAGACTATTCCACTCCTATTGCATGTAGCCAATGAAAATGAGGCATGTGATATTTTTTAGCCAATCACGTCAATTTATAAGTGAATGAACACCAAGTTGCTGTTTATTCACCTGAATAACCTGAAGTTAGCTATTTCCCGACAAATGAATTGAATTAGCCTTGATAAAAAAGCGAAAAACGTTGTTTCTACGTATGTCAGTTGCAAGTAGGTTATAAAATCAAAAGGTTTGGTAACACTTCATCATCCATAATAAATGCGACGGTGACAAGTTCTGCACCAAAAAATCAAACTTAAACGAGATCGTGTGTTTGGAAACGATTTGAAGAAATCTGCGCCGATAAAAACTACCAGTTGTTAGCAAAACTTTAATGGAAACTCTTGTCGCGATTATGATGACTGGGCGTATAATAGAAAGAAGGTAAATGCAAATGATTATAAGGGAGATGTTATTTAATCAATGTCGAATTTTTCGACCAAAATACTGCAGGAGATATATCATAAAAATTTTAATATAAACATTGAACCCTTCACCGATATTCGTTTCAAGTCGTGGAATAGTCTTTCCAAATACCATTCGTGATGACAATTAAATCGGAATAAATTTTGTTTTTAGCGCATTCAAGTTTGTTGCTTAATCGCGATTTTTATTCGAGCAACTGATAGAAAAAATCACTCGCCTGGCGGCTCGTGATTTTTTCGTGACAGTTGATCTCATTAAAATCGCTAAGCAACAAACTTTCATGCAAAAACAAAATTTATTCACAAGTAATACCATAAGTGATGGCAATTTACTCGAATAAATTTTGTTTTTGCATGAAAGTTTGTTGCTTAGCGATTTTAATGAGAGCAACTGTCACGAAAAAATCACGAGCCGCCAGGCGAGTGATTTTTTCTATCAGTTGCTCGAATAAAAATCGCGATTAAGCAACAAACTTGAATGCGCTAAAAACAAAATTTATTCCGATTTAATTGTCATCACGAATGGTATTTGGAAAGACTATTCCACGACTTGAAACGAATATCGGTGAATGGTTCAATGTTTATATTAAAATTTTTATGATATATCTCCTGCAGTATTTTGGTCGAAAAATTCGACATTGAATAAATAACACCTCCCTTATAATCATTTGCATTTACCTTCTTTATATTATACGCCCAGTCATCATAATCGCGGCAAGAGTTTCCATTAAAGTTTTGCTAACAACTGGTAGTTTTTATCGGCGCAGATTTCTTCAAATCGTTTCCAAACACACGATCATGTTTAAGTTTGATTTTTTGGTGCAGAACTTGTCACCGTCGCATGGATGATGAAGTGTTACCAAACCTTTTGATTTTATAACCTACTTGCAACTGACGTACGTAGAAACAACGTTTTTCGCTTTTTTATCAAGGCTAATTCAATTCATTTGTCGGGAAATAGCTAACTTCAGGTTATTCAGGTGAATAAACAGCAACTTGGTGTTTATTCACTTAAAAATTGACGTGATTGGCTAAAAAATATCACATGCCTCATTTTCATTGGCTGCATACAATAGGAGTGGAATAGTCGAGTAAATTGCCATCACTTATGGTATTACTTGTGAATATATTAACAATTTTTTTTTCATTTAGTTTTCTTCTCTGCATAGTTACCTCACGCATTTTTTAAATAATGCAGGTGGTTAACAACTTCCTATGATTGATGTGATTATTGTGAAAATGTTTACTGATCTCATAAATTGAATTTACGACAGGACAATCAAAACCAGCGAGAAATAACTTTGCACACATATAGATATAATACAGCTGAACATGTTAGTATAAACACTTAACTAATGCACTTACAATGTTTTAACTACTAAAAAATTAAAAACACACGACTTAAGTTTCGACATAATTTTTTAGTTGTTAAAACATAGTAAGTGCGTTAGTTAAGTGTTTATCATGAATTACCACGTAGTAACGGTCGCCACAATCCTTATGATGTTAGTATACTTTTAACGCCAGAGTTCAACACGGTGCAAACGGGTACTACTTTATACATTATAAATAGTAATTCTTTTAGAATACTGCCTAGTGTAGTGTATATTTTATTTTTATATTTAAGAGACTGGATAAAACCTATTATAGTAAGTACGGTTTACCAGATACGATTGAATTTAATTATAAGTTCATTTAACTTTAGTACAATCTATTTGGTGAAATGGAATTATCTAGTATTTAAGGCTTTAGATAAGTCTAAACAATTTGAATATTGTAATTTATGATTTTTCATATTTTAAAATATATTATGAATGACCCAAAGAGTAATTTTGCCTCTTAAAAAAACCAAGTTTTGCGGAAGATAATAATTATTAGATAGGGAGTTATACCCATTTACACAATTGGTTGTGATTGTATTTATTGAAACACTATTTTAATCTTAAATTATATATAATGATCGATAATACTTAGACATTAGATGCATTTTTATTGTTAATAAATGAATTGCTGACAAATATTACAAATAACTAAATTTTTAAATATTTAAATAATTACGTCTTTACGTTAGATATCAATAATCTGGAATGGGTAAAATCACATAAGCAAAACCATAACTTATAGAAAAGAAATCTATATTTATATCTTCAATTTAAATTTAATTATTCATATAATTTGAATATTTATTATTATAAAAGGTGGAGGCGCCAGGTAAATATATTTATATTTACGAAATAGGTTTAAGAAATAATAACACTTTGCTAGTATCAAGATGTATCATAAAGTCATGGCTTCAACAATCAATCATATTTATATTTGTTCTAGTAGAAAAAATTCAAAAAAATCGCATAATGTAAATTTTGTTATGGTACATTAACGAATTGAAAAAAATCGTACTTATATCAAAAACTTTTATAAATATTCAATTAGGCCAACTGAAAATAATTTCAATAGGCGTTAATTTCTATACTCGTATTTATAGAATAAAAAAGTTGACACGCTTTGCCAATAACGAATGCTTCATAAAGTACAGAAAAGTTCTGGCTGATGAGCTATGTATTCGGTGTATTCAGCCAGACAGTTAATTTATTTCAATTTTTAACTTTTAATAAAATTTTCCATACTGGTATAAAATTCGAATAAGTTTATAAATAATTACAAAAAAGAAAAAAAGAAATCTACACTATATCATACAGTTTCAATAGTAATAGAAAATCGTCCTTTCACCAAATTTGTGATATTTTTATACAATATGGTGTACTTAGTATTTTAGTAAGATATTAAAGTTTATTATAATATAAAATATTAATTTTGTATTAGATACATAAACTGAACTATTAACAACCATATTTAATATTATAAAAGTTATTTGTTCTTTTAACTTTGGATGTCTATAAAATTAATAAATAATAGAATCATACGTTATATTTAGATATTTAGAAAAAAAGGTGATTGAAAAAGTTAGAAGGAAAAAAATACAAAGAATATTACACAAAATGGTGATATGACCAACATAATACTTTCCTTATATTTTTTTGAAAGTAAGAGCTTTACGCAAAAATGCTTAACAATTTGCTCAGTTCTGGATTCTTTACCATTAATTGTTATATAAATTTCATGTTTATGAGTGTTCACCAAAAGCTATTCAGTTCAATTAAAGGGAATGACAAACTAATTTTAAATTTTATTATATCAACCAACAATTAGTAATTAAAGTTAACATGTATATAGGGTGGATGGGAGGCCTATAAACCACAGTCCAATTAATAAAATATAAGATAGGGTTTTAATTAAAAGTTTTAAAACGTAAATAAACTTAACATTATTGCAAATTGAGTAGATTTATTTAAACAAATTTTTCAAATAATTTTGATAAAAGTTATAGAATATATTCATACAAATCATTATATAAATATATTTCTAGGATTGATTAATCCACTAACTCTCTCTCTCTGTATATATAATATAAGTTTTTATTAAATATTATAGACTATTATTAATAACTGATTAAGTTTGTATTAAACATGTATTAAGTACTATAGAAACTTTAGCGGCTGTTGATTTTGTTACACTATCAAAATGAAAACATTGCGTGCCGAAGTTTTAGGGTTTTTGAGCATCACACCGTTATTTACCTCTTGAAGTTGATGCTCGCGCCCTGAAAGTTATTAATTAAGGGTCGTATTCATTAGCGCTAATTAGATTTCACAAGACATTGCGGCTATTCTAACTCACTAACTGACTTTACAGTTTGTCTGTTAAACGAAATCGACCCGCATTAACCCCAATCATGCGCTAAAACTTTTCTTGATTAACTAACATGTGACATGTATCTAATAATAAAGTTATAATATGTTAATATAATATTATATAAAATAATATGCATTAAATATTTATTGAATTGGTGTATTTTAATAGTAAAACATGGCAAAGACGCGTTTCTAAAATATATTGTTTTCAGAACAATTAATCAAATTCAAACTATGATTTCTTATTTCACTAAATCAATTTTAATTATATTGGCTATCTAGCGAATAATCAATAATAGATACATCAACAATTAATATAATTATTAATCAACTCGTACGGTTAATTGCATTGATTCGAGCAAACCATATAATAAATGGTATACATATATATAATAGGTTTGAGAGAAAGAAAAGGCCTTTGAAGTAATTTTCTAGTTATATCATATATATTTAATCATAAAATGTAAGTGAACTTTTGTTAAAAAATAACAAATGAATTAAAACATTGACATAAACATGTTTATGGCGCGCTAAGTGGGAATTTAATGAATCGCAAAAAAGTTTTGTATATCTACAATATTGAGTCTTATTAAGACTGCAGAACAAATTACTTACTTCACTGGGTAAGTAAATATGTTAAAGTTATAGAATACTTGCACTAAAATTTTTAATTGTTTGAAAAGGTTCTTCGAATTATCAACTAAATTTTTGCACTTTTAAAGTAAACAACTTTTGATGAGTTTAATAAAGAAACACATTTAGGTTTTTTATTTTTAAATTCTGTAACGTAATAATTGCTTTATCGCTAAGAGTTATTATATTATATCTGTCAATTTAATTTGGTCATGATCTATTTCGGCTGTTCCCCAAGGAGAGATCTTGGGTCTTATTTTAAAGATATATCTACACTTCATCTATCATAAATTACTTAAATCATTGCATGCAAGTATCACATGTAAGCTCTTTTCTATCTGAAAATTATCACGATGCATTATTAAAATTAAATTATGATATTAATACGTTATATGGTACATTGATTTTACATCGACTCATACTAAATCCAATAAAGCCAAAAGACAAATCTAAGTCAAAAAACAAACATTTTTCTGTGCGAATCGACAATGCTAAAACAAATTATTATTCAACATGGTTGCCTTCGAAGGAAATACAGAGATTATAGTGATCTTCGAAATTTTCAATACCATTTCTCTAGTATGATTTGTCTTTAGCCTCAAAATAGGCCTCTTTTTCAACGATTACTTCTTCGTTGGTGCTAATTTTCTTTCTAGAGAGCATACTCTTGAGATCTACAAAGAGGAAATAGTCGCTGTGGAAAATACGGTGAAAGGAAAAGCAATTCTTACTCTAAATCATTGAGTTTGACCATAGTTTTGACCGACTTGTGACAAGGCTTCGGAAAACAACACTTATTTTTCTTCAAATGGGGAGGTTTTTTGTGATTTCATCCTTAAAATGCTCTAGCAATACTATATAATAGTATGTAAGAGTGATGTGTTTGTGGATTATGCATCAACAGCGTAACTGGTCAATTAATTAAAACTCTTGTCGTTTCAATTTTAATTCTTGCTATATGGACGCTTACAATTTTTATTGATACATGTTCACAAAACAAATTCCTTTGATATCTTAAGAGTCTTAGCTATTTCGATCAACTTTACTTTAGGGTTATTCAAAGTTATTTTGTGAATATTATTGATGTTTTTGTCTGTAACACCCTCTTTTGAATGCATAGTGCGCTCATCATCTTCGATGCCTTGTACGAAATTAAGCAAACCACTAACACATGGTTACTTCAGCTGGAGCAGAGTACGGATAAAACTTATCAAGGCAAGTTATTGTTCCAGCACTACTTGTCCCCAATAAAAATAGTATTTCATTAATACACGAAATTCTTTTTATCCATTTTTTTAAAATAAAAGTTGCTTTACTCAAAATGCTATAACTCATGAACGAATGGTCCGATCGCTTTAATTTTTTTATACGTATCGTTTGGAGGTTAGTTCACACTGAAAAAAGATCTAGTCGCTCCCTCTCGTAGAAACGATGCGAACCTTCCATCCGAACAATTATCTCACTTATAATTATACATACCATGCCTAGGCCAAATGATGAAGTTGGCCATTCAACGGATTCAAAATTCTTTTTTTTGGAGTTTGTTTACTAATCCCAAGCGACAGTGAAATACTATTTTTGGAAATTTTTCGGTTATTGAAGACAAATGTCTAAATGCATTAAGCAGAAACTTTACACATATTGGGCATATTGCCAAAAGTGCCCTTCATCTTTATTGTGAAGTAAAAGGAGAAACATTTAAACGTAAATCGAGTTTAATTTTTACTCACAAAACCCAACGAATAAAAGGTGCAACGAAATAAATAGTGCATTTAAAAATGCAGCTAGAAAATTGGATATAAGTACTACAACAGAAACTTAAGGAAGAATTCCAAGAAAAGCTCATGATCCAAATAAATTTATGTACATTATCGGCGTTCAAACAGTATATATCATTCTGGGATTTGTTTTAATGATAAAAAGTAACTGTAATATATTTGAAGAAAAAATCTAGACACTTCAAATGATTTCCTACAATTTAAAGAAAAAGGCTAGAATATTCCGATAAATTAAAGTTATAATGCATTTGAATTAATAAAATACCGAATTTTATAAGAGTTATGCTTTATTATGTAGAGATACTTTTAAACTTGTTTCACCACACCATTTCTTTATCAGGCAGTTGATTAATGATTTTAACGAATTTCAATTATAAATTCTACACAAACTGTGTATATGGTAAGGAGACTTACAGTTAAACCGACTACAGATTTAGTAGTAGCGAATTATTATCATCAGCTTGTTCATTTAATAAAATAGGGCGTTTGTTAAATTTATTAATATCTAGCTGTACCAGTAGATCTAATTTCTAAGTGATGTTGTTATTCCCGAAGGTGGTTGGTGTAGTTGACATTGTTATTTTCCTGATTCAAACTTTTCTTATGTTTCCGTATTCGATATTCGAAGCTTCGTCCTCTTTGTCCACCTAGTATATGCTAAGGCAACCAAACTCTAGATGCCAGATTTTTAATTTTTTGCTGATTTGTCTTTCGCATTAATGATCAATTTTTGGATTGTATTATTTGTCTTGAATGCAATGTTAATATTTGAAGAATTCAATTGTTTACTAATGTTTGCCTAATGAGAGCCAATATGTGTTGTAATTTTTGTTTTCTTCTAAATTTGTTTGTGAAAAAATTAATTAATTAGTTTTTTGGGTAACACATAATTTTAAGACCAAATTAAAATAGCTGCCTCAGAAAATTCTAGGTGTGGGGTTATACTAAAGTCTTTCATTTAATCTCAAAAATGGAACATTAAGAGTAAATGTGGAGGAAGTCATAACTCATAGAGGAGAAGGTATTATAAAGTCATTTAATAGTATATGCTTTTCGCTAGCTGTATTGGTAAAAAAGGGGTTTATTGATTCGTTTGTGCGTATATTATCGCCAACTTAGCAATGTCGCTAAAATTATAGTTATCTGTTCCTCTAAATGGGTGGTTCTATTATTATCTCGGCACTTGATTTTAAAAATAGATATTATTAGATGAAATTAGCTGGGATTAAAGCTTTTAGGAAGAAAATTATGGCAATTCGATATCAACACGTTTGATTTATGAATGATCCTGACACATACAACAGACTAATGGAGACAGAAATTTCAATGACCAATTTGGTTAAATTTACCGATAAATAACATTACCTATTTTATGTCTTTTATCGGTAAAATTTTAATATATTTCTGAAGGTAAGTCAGCCCAAAAAAATCGTCAAATTGAAGTACTTAGTAAAATTGTTACAGTCGATATACAAAAGATTTTAGTGATTATAAATGACCTAATTAAAAAGATTAATCAACACTACAAAGTTTTCTTCGATAATATATAGTCTGTTCGTTGGATCTTTCGTCGTACGTCACAAATTATCGCTTCGAGAAACGACGCAAAAACATTCAGTCTGATAAAGTAAACCTAATGCGTTAGAAAAAGAACGCACTCTAAAACTTTCGTCGTTTTTTGAAGCGATAGTTTGTGACGTACGACGAAAGATCCAACGAACAGACTATACATATTATCAACAATACGTTCTAGGACTTTTCCAAAATCATTAAATCGCTAACTCAAGGAAAACAAAGAAAAAAATTAAGATATATATTTAAAATAGATAATATAAGGCAATAAGCTACTTTAGTCAAACTAAAGCGAAATTGCTGCACGATCATAAAAGAAATATTTGTGAAAGAAAATTATTATTAAAAACCGACAATTCTAATCATAAATTACTTCTGCTCTTAAAATATCTACAAAGATATGTCTCTATATAATTGGAAAGCCTTTTGACTAATAGGAAACAAACTTTTAACAAAAAAAACTTTTAACTTTGAGAATGGCCCGTAAGGACCGAAACACGTTAGAAATCAGTTACCTGATAATAAACAAATGGAACATAACAGGTGTATTACTTCTCCCAATATAAAAATTTGGTTCCATCAAGAATGTAGCAAAACAAGTATCGAATTTATTATGAAGAACCTGTTGAAGAAACAATTTAAGAATCCAGAAAATGATTGAAAATGGTGAAAAAAAAATATTTAGATGTTTGACTAATTCTGAATACCTAAATGGTATAAAATACAGGTGCCTTATCTCGGACACTATGCCCAAAGTATTATAAACACTGAAGCAAGGTAGAATAGAAAGAGCAAATAATGGTAGCATATGACCATAATTAAGAACATATAAGGATAGTGATTTCATCTTGAAGCTCCTGCTGAAAAGAAAAAATATATATGCTAGACTTAGTACGATTCTCCTGCACTAGACAAAGAACTGTTTAAATACATATTCAAAATTTTAGATTCCCAAGCAATTCATGAGCAATTTAAAAAGAAAAATAACTATGTGCTGAAACAGCACATTTACCAGGCTGAATAAAAAAATTGGCTGTTCCAAATGTATTCTGTAGATTTGATCAATTGTACTGGAAATAAACAGTAGCAAGCGGTTAGTCATCGCCAAAAAACACATTAAATGAAGAGAAAAATACAAGGACTAGTCTTAGCTCTGTTTTTAATGACTTAAATCACAGATTAGTCATTGAATTCAATAATAAAATCTATAGCCAGCTAGACGGTCTGCCTATGGGTTCACCGTTATCACCACTATGAGCAGAAATCTTTATGGCAAATTTTGAAGAAATTATTTCCGCCGATAAAAATAAATCTAAAAACATATTCTACTGGGCACGCTACGTTGACGACATTTTTTGCATTTGGGATGGTACTTTAAGATAATTAGATTCTTTTGCAATGTTTTTAAATTCAATCAATAAAAATATCCAATTCACATCAGAATTAGAAAACAATGATTGTCTCAACTTCCTAGACCTTACAATAAAAAAATCAAACAATAAATTAGAGTTTAAAATTTTTAGAAAACCTACATTTACAGATATATTTATCCCAAATTCTTCCAACACCCATTTTAAAATGAAAATTAGCACCTTCCACTCCTTAATACATAGACTTATCTATATACCTCTAAATACTATTAACTTCAATGAATAATTAAATATTATTAAAACAATTGCGACAAATAATGGTTACAGTGTCCCCTAAATTGACAAACTAGGTAAAAAGAAAAAATTGAAACAATTAGATAAATATTTTTATAACACACACAATAAAATGGAAAAAAATAATTGGCATAAATTAGAATTTGCTGGTGAGTCATCAAATAAAATTTTAAATAGTCTTAAAGGGTACAATTTTAATGTTATTATGACTAACCCACTGAACATCAAAAAAATATTATGCAACAACTCAAGAATAGACCAATTAAAGAAGTGCGGTGTCTACGAATTAAAGTGTGGTGATTGTGACCATATATACATAAGACAGACAGGACGAACTTTTGAAGCAAGATTGCAAGAACATAAAAAATCAATATACAATAAAAAGCTAACAACTGGATTTTTGCAACATTGCATAGAAAATAACCATTTTTTTCAAAATAACAATTTAAAAATATTGTACTCTGGTAATAAAGGTCGGCATCTTAATTACAGAGAAGGATTAGAGATAAATAAGGCCATAATATTAGTGTAACCTTTTGTACATTATTCATTACTCCTTGATAATGACATTTTGTCGAAACTAGTCGGAGAAAAAATAATAAATATTCTGTGAAACAAACCAAGTGATTTTAATTTCTAATCAAGATATTTGAAATATGTTTCACCACGGGTTAAGTGAGCAATTAATTAAATATATAAAATTTTAATTTGAATTTTATTTGAATCAGTTAAAAATATAATTTAGCTGTGTGAAATATAATTAAACCTATACTGAAACCAATATTTAAATACAAAGGATACAAAATGTATTCAATTAGTGGTTAGCTATAAAAAATACGTTTAATATGATAAGACTTGGTACTAACCTGGTGTTGAGTCAATGCCACATACCGCATCAGCTACTAGCATGCCGTTATTATCGAGGCCTGAGGATCCGCCGATTTGTGCGTAGTCATTCAATCCACGTTTTTGGCACTGTAAGAATTAAAATAAATAAAATGTATTAGACATATAATCAATATAAAGCAATATACAGGGTGTCCCGTTAATGTGGGGAAATGGCTAGACCATAGATTCCTGGGGTCAAAATATTACGATTTAACAGAACTTATCTATATCCAAAAATTTACGGTTAAGCCAGAATTTGTCTTCAAAGTTTCAATTTTTTTTATTTCTTTTGTTTATAACAATTGAACGCTTTATTCGATTTGAATGAAATTTGTTATTAATAACTATTAAAATATGATATATCACTGCAGTTATTGTGACCACTAGTGATTGACAGGAAGTATAAAAAAACAGTAGTACCACCTCTTAAAAACTAAATTAATTTTTAAGTGGTGGTACTACTGTTTTTTATACTTCTTGTTAACCAATAATAGCCATAATGACTGAAATGATGTATTATATTGTGGTAGTTATTAATAATAAATTTCATTCAAATCGAATGAATCGTTCAATTGTTATAAACAAAAGAAATAATTTTTTTTCGAACTTTGAAGATAAATTACGGCTTAAGCGTATTTTTTTGGATATAGATAAGTTGCATTAAATCGTCATATTTTGAATCTATGGTCCAGCCATTTCCCCACATTAACGGGACACCCTGTATATTTATAAAAGGTTACATAGTTAACATACATATACACATATTTATAAATATATTATTGTCTTCTTCCCTTCGTCCTCACTTCCAGGTTTGTTCGAAAACAGTTTTGATTATCTCTTATAAGTTTTTTTTCTATGCTATTTTTTTTGTTAAATATATGCATATATTTTATTTCTTTGAAGTTGTAAAGAGATATTTGTTTATTTTCATTTTCTGTGTATTTTTAAAGCCCTACACCAAGAAAGGAGATGTATTATTGGACCAGACTGTGCCTGGCAATGAGACTTGGGTCTCGTATTACACACCTCAGTTTTATTTTGATATATTTCTATATACATATAGAAAATTTGTTATTATTAAACTATGTTGCAAGTATTGAAAAATTATTTTCATTGATAATTTATTCGACTATCTTCATCATTTTAGCTTATTTGCTATGATTTCATTAGTTCATTAGGCTGAAAGTCAAAATGCAATATTTTCTGCAGATCTAATTTAACAGTGAAATAAGTCAATTTATGAATATAATATAATATATGCACTATGAACTACAGTTGAAATAATTTATAAAACATGGTGCAATATTTAAGTTATTAATCCATCAAAGTAGGTTTCTACTTGTTACCACTTATCAATTTCATATATTCTGCTTTTTATTGACTGTCTACATACAAAATGATAAAATAATCGTAGAATTTAATAGAACAGAAATATATATTTAATGGATGAAATTAGATAATAATGATACAGACGGAATATGTGAACATGTTACTACAAATATTTACAAATGTAAAGAGATTTTGCCCCAAAACAGATGGTGAAACAAGAAGGCAATTTATTGTGGGAAATTATTTTTACAAAACTAATAATCAAACTTATTTTGTTTTTTCTTTTATCCATTTTTTTCTCTTACTACTTCTTATTACATTTTTATTTTATATATCTTTGTATATATTTTTTGATGTTCTTAGCTTCTCCCTTTTTACTACGTATCCTAATTATATAAATTGACTTTGATGTAATTTTACTTATACCAGCTTTTTCTACACATACGTTTAAGTTCTAATCTTGATAAATGGATTCTTTACTTTCCATGTACAAAGTACCCGAGAGTATTGTGATTGTATTTTTTTCTCATTCAATTTTAATTCGGAGCATCATATGATTGAATAATTTCTCACTTTAACAGAGAATGAATTATCTTAATTAGTAATGCAGATAGTTTTTTGTCACTATTTATAACTTTTCCGGCTAGTTTTCACTTTACCATTCTCTCAAGAAAATACGTACAAACATATTACTAGTACTGGTATTTATATAAAATTATCACTTCCAAGTTCAATAAATAAAAGTCGTCAACAAGAAATGATGTTAAGGGTGGGTGGTGGGTGGTCAATGAAAGAAATGACTACGAACAACACAGTATTATGCATAGTCATTTTATTATTTAATATTGTTATTTATGTTCATTTATTTTAGTTGTAGCTCCTTATCTATATAAGCAGTAATAATCCCAGACAGTTAAAACCAGTTGGAGAAAGAATATAAATAGTGGAACAGGAAGTATTAAAAACTGATAATTTAAAAGACAATCTTTAAGCTGATAAAAGTATTTTAATTAATAAAACACGGGTGTTTTAAGAATTTGCGTTATTTTGTGGAGGCACTGCTATAATTATATCACCACATGATGAAGTCTCGCATGAGGCAGATGAGCAATTACAATTGCGATGTATTATGCCTATAGTAGGCATTGTTATAATGAAACTGCATACAGATTTAGTAGTGGCGAGTTATGACCATCAGTTTGTAAATTTATTAATTTCTAGCTCTTCCGGTAAATCTAATTTTCTCCACGTATGTAAGATTTTTAAATTTTCGTTGAAGTGATATTGTTCTTCCAACAGGTAATTAATGTAAGTTGACATTGTTTTTTTTTTGTGAGTAAAACTTTTCTTGTGTTCTTGTATTCGAGCTTCGGACCAACGTATACCTTTGGGCAATCTAACAAGTAGATGCCAGATTTTTTACTTTTGTCTTTTATATTATTGATCAATTTATGGATTGTATTATTTGTTTTGAATAAAATGTTAACCCCAGGCCTCCTAAATTATGCAAACTTAAACAACCAATAAGACCCGCAGTATCATTCATAAATGCCGCTTGCAGAAATACATCCAAACATTTAATTAATTTTATTAAAAGATATACCGGTTTCAAATCGAGATATTTCATCAAAAATTCGTTAGAATTAATAAACAAAATTCCTCTAGCGGAAATTTCCAGCAACTGTTCGCTCACGTTCTTTGATGTCACTAACTTATTTACGAGCTTATCACCACAGGAGGTAATTACGCCCGAAATTTTAAATTTATAAATTAGAAGTATGGTTGACTCAAAATTACTTTTATTTTAATTAATCATTCTTTAATCAACGATTAAACGACTGGAAACCCACTAAGCAACTGGCTTGTGTATTTGTGGATAAACTATAATTAGTAAACACCTCTTTTTAACAAATGTTTGTTTCTATTAACTTTTTGGACCTCAAAATATCACATAAAAACGATTAACTGGAATTTGATATATATCACAAATCAAACCACAACAATACAACTATACATTTTAAATCCTTTCCTCCCATGTCCCATAAATTTGCAGCCTATAATTTCATGATTGATCGAATCATACAATACTCCAATATCCAAAGCCAATTTTTATAAAGAATTAAACATACTGTTTATTGCAAATAAAAATGAATTTCCAAATAACTTGATAATCAATATTCTGAATAAAAAACCAAAACGAAAAATTAATTCAATAATTTTTCCACAAACTAATTGAATACCAAACAAAAATTACAGTTTATTAACAAACAGTGTGGAAACGTTATCTTCGATAAAGGCAATTTTTGCAAAAAACGTTACGTATTGGTTTGTCTTTTCTTCATTTCTATGTATATATTGTGGTTTTCTCATAATTTTGCTTATAGTACCTAGGATATTGCGTGGTATAACCTGATGCGGTTCTCTAAATAACTGACCTCAAGCTGACTTCGTCTTCTGTTACCATAACCGATCATCATCAGAATCTCGATACGGAGATTTTGGATTAAATACATTATTTTGAAAACTACTTTGACAACTCGATGAGCGTATGTGACTATTATTATCACTAGTAACTAAGCAAAGTGGTTCCATAGCATTAAAACACAAGTTAAAAACATACAACTTAACGCCGAAACGTGTTCAGCGTAAAATTGGTTTTCTTGTTTTATCACGTGGGCTTTGAAAATATTCAAGACATAAATAGTGTATTTTATTCTTTGCGAAGAGATCTTTCAAACGAGGTGTCACTTGACATACTATTCCATTTGAAAAAACGGTAGGAGGTGGCTGGGCTCTTCCGGGAACAGATAAGCAAACAGCATATACATAGAAATGAGGACAAGAAAAAAAATCCGTAACGTGTCTTGAGATATTTTACATATATTGTAAAATCTAAAAAATATTTTTAGCGGTATACAAATATATTGATAGAAATTATATATTATAGCTTCCTTTAATAAAAAAAGTTAAACCTTTACCAGAATATATCAACGTGTTATAATAATATTATTTATTACGATAATCGCCTTTATTACAAATAATACAATTATATTATAAGTACAAAATAATAATACAATAAAATTCAGATAATAAAAATACTTTTAAAAACACTAGTTTGTTTCACTGAATTTTATATATTGACTCGACTAATTTCGCTTTTTACAGCATTTTCAAGAGTAATAATTAGATCTATTCGCTGTCGTTAACGATGTGTTGTCCCCCTTTTATTGCCCTATTAATTTCAAGGCCCTCTCTCAGATTTAAATTAAATCCCTCATTACCTGAGTATAATACCCGTACACAGTTTATTATATAAAATTGATTTCTTGTGTTCCAAAAAGTGTTCCAAAAGAAAAATACTTTATATCCTGGTTAGCGTACACACTATGAATCATAGTGTTACTGAAACGAAATTAAAATTTAAGAGTATCTAAAAATAGAAAAAAGAAAGATTTAAGAAAGAATTAAAGAAGAAGCTAAGGAATTATTAAAAATGTCGAAATCATGAGATATATTGCGTGTATTTACATTCCTCATAATTATTTCAATTGGAGAATGAAGAACATTAATTGGTGCGCTAAAAGTTTGGATGATACACTGCGAATGGATATATTATGTGGGTTGAAATTAAAATTCAACATGGATAACAACTCACGAGATATAATATCACCATTAATTAGTTTATGGAGAAAACAAGTTTTTGCAATTTTATGTCGGCGCTGAATTGTTTTTAGGTTTACATTAGTGTTAAATTTTTTAAATAAAAAAACGGATTTATTTTAAATATTCTCCATTTCGCTATGTGTACATCGTAAAATGGGAACCAAACTAATGAATCGTATTCTAGGCAAGAACGAATACAAGAGTTATATAAAATCATTAATATCTAGACATTAAAATATTTACTATTTTGTATAATAAAACCTAAACAACGCATATCTCTGTTACAAACGGAAACTAAATGCTCCACAAAACTTAATGATACATCAAAATATATCTGTAAATCTTTTAAGGAAATAGCTCTTTCAAGGGAAATATTTTTAATCTATTGGTATTCAACACATTTTTTTGCTTATTAGAAGAAATAGCTTTATATTTTTTGAATGTTTAGATCCAATTCATTTAATAATTTGATTGTATTGGCTGTTAATTGTTGAAAGTTCATTTTAAATTCACTGTTAGGTGTTAACTCAAATATAAACTTTCAAAGAGTATGCTTTTATTTTTCGCAACAATTGTTTCGCCACACTGTGGCTTCTTCAGCCGAAGAGGGAAATCAACATTTGCCACCAACCTCATCGCAGAAAATCATCGATTTGGAGAAGAAAAAATATTACACGATGAAAGAATAGGAAGAAAATTGGATGTCCTAGAGTTCATGGGAACTAATCCAAGAAAATAACAGGACAACTGAAATCATAAAATTCCCATTATTGAACTTGTTTTACCTACCACATTTGCAAATGTATAAATACAAGGCTGTAATTTTATGATGTACCATTCTTAGCCTGAAGAAGCCACAGTGTGGCGAAACAATTGTTGCGAAAAATAAATGCGTACTCTTTGAAAGTTTGTGTTTTAGTTAACACAATTTATTTAGCGATTGGGTAAATGTGTAATTAATTAATTTCACTTGGTTTTATTTGTTTCACAATTTTATTTATTTCACTTCCCTAACTAGTTTCGATCACACGATCATTCTCAAAAGGTTTTACAAGGATTACTAAAATCTAAGAAAATATTGCTCGCTTATATATCTAATTTAAGCCTATTTCGGGACAGACGCAATAAATGTATTTAACAACGGGGAGTTTGGAATTTCCAGATTATCATTAGTGACGATTTTGCCGCAAGTTAGGGCTTTCTTAATGTGAAAAACTTCCCAGTAATTAAGTTTTTTACATTGTTGCATCTGTCTCAAAATTTTAAATTGAGATGGATCAAATATGTGGTTATTATCAATGCAGTGTCTTGCGAAGCCTGTTTTTGGGTTTTTATCTAATATAGATTTTTTATGTTCTGCCTATTTGTCCGATATAAATTGATTCACAGCCAGAACACTGTATCTCATATACTCCACTTTTTTTTATCTTTCTCAACCTTATCTTTGTTATTTACTAGTAATGATTTTAGATTATTTTTATTAACAGATATTATATTTATATTTAATTTGTGCAGAAGATTACTTATTTTTTGGGACGTTTTTCCTGTATAATTTAATGAATTATATATTTTGCGATCTAGTGGAGCTACGCCGGCATAAATTAATTTTAATAAAGAGGATTTACGTTTTTTCTTTATCAAGTTATTTATTATGCTTGGTTTATAACCGTTATTAGTTGCAATTTGTTTAATCGTTTCCACCTCTTTATTAAAATCAATTTCTGACATTGGTATATTAAGTAGTCTATTTGTTAGGCTATGGAAAATACTCATTTTAATTTGATAGGATTGATATGAATCAGACGGTATTATTGCGTCGCTAAAACTATCCTTTCTATAAATATTGTAAGCTAATCGGTCTTCTATTTTACTTACAGTTAGGTCTAGAAAATTCAATTTGTTATTTACTTCAATTTCTATAGTGAATTGGATATTATTATCAATAGAATTCGTATATGTAAGAAGTTGGTCTAATTGTCTATTCGTTCCTATAAATATGCAAAATACATCATCTACATATCTCACCCATTGATGTATATTATTGAAAAATCTATTGTTTGAATTATTTAATATGTGTTCTTCGAAATCGGACATGTAAATTTCTGCAAGTAATGGGGACAAAGGGGAGCCCATGGGTAAGCCTTCATTTTGTTTATAAATGGTACTATTGAATTTAAAATAGTTTTGTTGAAGACAAATATTAATGAGTTGTTTTAATTCTAATTTAGCTTGATTGTCATGGGGAGTTTTGTCTATTTTATTAAATAATATCTTTTTTAGGGTTTGGATTGGTATCGATGTGAAAAGACTTTTAATGTCAAATGAAACCAGTATAGCGTTAGGTGGGATGGATTGATTTTTTGACTAGTTTACAAACTCTATTGAATTTTTAATCGAGTATTTGGGTGTGAAATTAATAAATTCAGGTATTATTTTATTTAGGAATTTACAGACCCCATAAGCAGGGGCATTCATGTATGCTACAACCGGCCTAATTGGTGTGTTATCCTTATGCAGTTTAGGTTGATCGTATAGTAGTGGTGGTAATGGATTCATATTTAGTAATTTATAGGTCTCGTTTTGATGAATGATTTGTGAGCATGATTTTAAAGCTTGCTTCAATTTGGTTTGGTATTTATTTGTGGGGTCTTTCTTTAGAATAGAGAAATTAGAGAAATTTAAAAGTGATAATGTTTTATCAATATAATCTGTTTTGTCCATAATGGTTATTGTGTTTCCTTTATCGGCTTTACTTATTATTAAATTATTACTTTGAATTTTTGATTTTATTTACTTAATTGTATTATTTTCAAATTGAATTTTCTTAGACTTACAAAATCTGATCTTTTTCCAAATATGAGTCGTATTCGTATTTCAGAGAGCAAGATAATAAAAATGTGGACGGATTTCTTTAAGTAAGACATACATTTAGAAAGGAATGTTGTTAAAACACCATCCGGAACATAGCTTACACTATTAATAAAATGTATTAAAATCCTTTAGTTCGTTGTAGAAAATTAAATAATAAATTTAAAAATACGAAAACATTTCGTGAATCTACAGCAATGAGTCTTACTAAGACTACAAAACAAATTAATTTGAAACAACTACTTCTCTAGCTAATACTTCGACAGACATTGAATAATACAAATTAATTTGCGTGTTACAAATAGTACAACTATTAAAGCAACACTAATTTGAATGAAATTATTTCTGTTGAACAAACTAATAAATGATAAAATGTACTTTAGATTGTTTAAATATAACTATAACATGAAAAATTATGAAAAATGAATTTTAAACTGATTTCATTAAATTAAATTAGCAAAAGCAATTAAAAAATCTAGCATTCAAGTTTATAATCATCTGCAGACACGTGTTTCGAACTTTCGCTCTCTTCAGTACAGCTTTATTATAAAATGTATTTAAGATCAATTTTATAATAAAGCTGTACTGAAGAGAGCGAAAGTTCGAAACACGTGTCTGCAGATGATTATAAACTTGAATGCTAGATTTTTTAATTGCTTTTGCTAATTTAATTTAATGAAATCAGTTTAAAATTCATTTTTCATAATTTTTCATGTTATAGTTATATTTAAACAATCTAAAGTACATTTTATCATTTATTAGTTTGTTCAACAGAAATAATTTCATTCAAATTAGTGTTGCTTTAATAGTTGTACTATTTGTAACACGCAAATTAATTTGTATTATTCAATGTCTGTCGAAGTATTAGCTAGAGAAGTAGTTGTTTCAAATTAATTTGTTTTGTAGTCTTAGTAAGACTCATTGCTGTAGATTCACGAAATGTTTTCGTATTTTTAAATTTATTGCTTACACTATTGCCTAGAGTTATAAATATTCACCTCCTGTAAATGAAATGATGATACGAAATTATGGCACATAACAAGTGTTTTACTTTACCCAGTTTGAATTATTTATTGTTTTTTAAAAACAAAATCGCACGACTTGTCATTCATAAGTTTCTGAAAAATTGGTAGCAAAGCCTCCTGATATATTTGTATCATTATCGAGGATCTTATTATTCAATAACCTTTTGTTTGGAATTCCATTGAATTTTTCAGTTTAGAAATATATTTCCAAAAATTATGTGGTTTTAGGCATATGTGGTTTTTGATTTATATCATGTATAGCTTATGAAGCACAGAACATCAACTTTAAATCATTGCGTAAATATTTGAAAATATAATCTGACACTAGAGACGTTTTCTCATAATGGTAAATTAATTGGATGAGTTACGTGAAGATTTCTTATAAGTCATATGTGCTGATTTCTTCTTTTTAATTAATCGAATCAAGTCTCTGTTGATACTCACTAGTAGAAACATTTAAATATATAGTTTTATTAACAATGGTTTCAAATATAACAACCTTTTCATTAATGTTGACAATGTTCTTGTTTTCCCTCAAAATTGATGCCAGGAAATTTTTAATGGCTTCATAGTTGTAAATTCGGAAAATCAAATGTTTGGACTTTAAATGGTTCCATTGTTATAAATAATAATAGCAAAAAAGTGAAAACTAACACTAGTAATAATGCCAAGGCAACATTTGAAAACCCGCTTGTAATGTTTGCCGTGTGGGGCCTAGTGTTATCTTGCTGGATAATCCCTTCAGGTAGAGTCTGCATAAATGGCACCGCGACGAGATCCAAGACATTAATGTATCGACGAGCGTTTAATGTACATGGATTCACCAAAAAGGTAATTTTCGTTTCAAATTGATTGCCCCCCCACAACATGACATCCGGTGTTAAAGTTGTATGACGTCTTTCAATAAACTCTAAATTTCCTTGTTCTCCTCGATATCTACGTCCATCATTTTTCTATAAACAAAACCTGGATTTACCGCTAAACGCGATGTTTTTCCATTCTTTAACCCAACCCTGCCACTCTTGACACCAAGCCAGACAAACACCTTTCTGAGATGGGGTTAGTGGAAGACGTTCAAATGTAGTGTAAGAATGAAGGCAAAGGACGCAATTCGTCGGTAAATGTTCGCCATTGAAATCTCGCAATTTACAGCTCTTACTAAATTTAGTTGTTTAAAATCTGTTCTGGGTGGCCATTCGTCTCAGAAGCCGATCTTCACAAGCGTTACTACGTCGGGGAGGTCTTCCAGCCGAAAGATCGCTGTATACCTTCTTCTGACCAGGAAGACCATATTCTCGCCATAGATGTGTGATCTCGATTCATTCTTCTGTAAATTTCGCGAAACGATAAACCTGCTTTTTAATGCCAATAATTCGACCCTTATCAAACTTTTTGGGAAAAAGTTTGTCTTACTCTGGGCATTATGAACTGTAGCTGTGACAACTTCAGAATAAAACTGCTCATAAATTCTAAGTAAATATTCTTCAATGCTCATATAAAAAGTTGGAATTTTAAGAAAAGCATGACGGAAAAGCCTCAAAGGCTCAACTTTTTTTATTGAAAGTTTAATAATTTTGTACTAACGAATAAATCGTATTATTCTATTGGGTAGTGAATTTCATATGAAAATGAGCGTATATTAATGTTTTGAATAACAACATTTTAAATTTATTTGACATCCATGCTCCTTATAAATCATTTGTTAGTAATGGTCAGTGAAAACCTTGTATTACACATAATATTCAAAAGATGATAAAAATTAGAGATAGGACATTAAGCAAATATAAAAGAACTAAAAAAATATCCCATCTCAATTATTATAAATCTTCGAGGAACTAGAAAAAAAACTTTTTGGCATATACAGTGCTTCAAGGTTCAATCTTGTGGCCAGTTTTATTTTTAATTTACACATCCAACTTACACTCTTACATTAATTGCTGCCAGTACCACCAATATGCCGATAATACACAACTATATCTATCTTTAGGTGTTTCGATATTTCGAACTCAGAACTAAATATAAATCAAGATTTGCCAAATGTATACGAATAGTCAATGCTACATTTTCTAAAAGTAAGTTCTAAAAAAACTACAGGAATAGTATTTGGTTCCGAACGAAAAATATTTTTTTAAATGGTATGCCAATAATGTTTTAAAATACTGTTAGAAACTTAGGACTTCTCATTGACTGCAAGCTTTGTTTCATAGAACATGTGCAAACAGCAACTCGACCTGCCTTTATTGCTCTAAAATCTATTTATATGAACAAGGATATCTTAAGTACATAATTCAAAACTATTCTTTGTGAATATAATTGAAAATACGAGTACAACACTTTACTTTTATAATGACTATAGTTTCAAACAGATTGAGTCTGTTATTTTCAAACAATATTAGATAGTTTTTAGCTAAGTGGTATATATCAGGTCATATAATTTTGTTTTCATGCTGCCTAGATTCTGATAGAAAGACTATTTTTACTTCGACTTATGCTGGTTTGCGATCCATAACAAATTATGGGACGATTATTAATAAAATTTAACATATATGTCAGTTTCTCCCATTTGTTCTTTAATAATATAATTAATTATATTTTCACGACTTGTTAGCGATACTTTAATCGGCCTGGATTGACTCTACCATTTACCAAAACGAATAGCATTTGTAGGATTAATATCTTGCAAAATAAAAGACGATATGTGAATAAACTGAGCAATATCATTTATTTTCCTATCGCCAGCATTCGATACTTTTGATTCCAGTATATTATAAATAATTACATTTTGACTACGTCGCTCTTCGTCAGGTTTATCTATAATATTTTCGGTTCTGGGGTTTTAACCTAATGGCATTTCAGTCGTTACAAAGTTCTTTATTCTCCCGCTCAAGTGATTCAAGGATCGTGCAAAAGGGGTCAGATCCAAATTTTAGCCGTTGGTTTTTTTTTCATTTAGTTTTAAAATGATGCAAAAACGAGATAGATCCCACGAAAAACAAGGAGGCTATAACAAAATTTTGATCTGCCACCCTATTCCGTTTCGAGCAAGAATGCAGCAGGTCTAGAGCTGCCTCCTTTTTGCAACAAATGAAATGGTGGCTGAAAGCTAAACAAATCCCACCTATTAATTCACCTGTAGTTTCAAGTTTGTAGTAATTGTATGTTGTAATGTGAATATGTAAATAAATATTATTATTATTATTCGTGACAAGTCAGTCCACGTTTTGAGCTCTGCCCAAAAGGGCGTACGTTTTATTTTGTTAATAAAATAATTATTGTTTTACGTTAAATATGCCAAGTGTGCATAAGATAAGTGACTCTAAACCGTTTGGTAGCGGATCATCTGATATTTACCAACGTTCCGACCACGATTTAAGTTCAACTAGTTCAAGTGATGATGGAAGTGACCTTGATTTGTCAAAATTTCAAAAGAAAACTAATGAGAACAACGATCAAACTATGAATATTTCGAATGAATCTAATATAAATAATTCATGCCCATCGTCAAAACCTCAAAAAAATAATCCGCGAATCCTGAAGAATAGAAACGAAATGCTATAACGAAATCTATTGCTACTGAAAAAACTTATTTAAACTATAAAGGTCGCAAAATTGAAGAAAGAATAACTGGACCGTATTGTTGTTGCAAAAAGTATAAGTGTTTTGTTCAAATTAATGAAGAAGCAAAAAATATAATATTTGAATATTTTAATAAAATGGAAGAAACCTATGTGCAAAACGTATATTTAATTAAAACTGGGAAATAAATAGATCAAAAACTGGTACGGGGAAGAAACGGGGTTGTTCACATAAGTATTATATTAAATTAGGAAATAGAAATATATATGTTTGTAGAAATGGCTTTGCATCTATCCATGGAATATCCAAAAAGCGTGTAGTCAATATTGCCACAGAGTATCATTATCCTACTGTAACTATACCTGCTAAGTCTGAGCGTGGAAGACATCAAAATAGACCAAATCGTATTTCGAATGTATGGGTTTCCAAAGTTGATTCTCACATTAGAAGTTTTCCACATCGCGTGTTACAGTAGAAGTAAAAGCTCTCGTTATTATCTGTCTCAAGGGTTGCATATTAAAAGGATGTCCGATTTATATTTTAAAAAGAAACGAGCCTGGTCTCATATGCTAAGCCAATAGTATCATTTGATTTTTACTGCAGATACTTTAAACAAATTTTAAATACAGCTTTTAATTACCTCGCTCAGATTCATGCAAGAAGTGCAACATGCTGAATAATAAATTAAAAGATAAGACATTGGATAGCCATAAAATCAAACAGTCTCCTCCAAGCCAAAGCCGGCACTGTTTTTGATGATTTGAAAGTGAAAAGTAAACTTGCTACGTTTAATGGCGAGTGAGTAACTTTTGATCATCAGCAGAATATGCCATTGCCTAAAATTCCAGCAGGTGAAGGAATTTATAAACGTCAACTTTAATATAATTTTTATATCCACTCCAAAAACAGGAATCGCTCACTTTTATTTATATGACGAAACCTTAGCACGAAAATCACCAAATAAATCACTATATAAATAACATCATGCCAAGCACAGTTAAAACAATGTATTTATTCTCTGATAATGCTGCAGCACAAAATAATAATTCGACTTTATTTCGGTATCTGCATATGCTTATGAGGTGTTAATCTCTTAAGAAGATTGTTCATAGATTTTCTAAACCGGAACACAGCGTTTTACCATGTGATCGGTGTTTTGGCGTAATAGAGAAGTTTGATGTTTAATAGAAAGAAAGATTACAGTTTTACTACTTCTGAATATTCCGAAAGTACTAAGCAAGCATCTAAAAACTTTAAAGTTGTGATTGCAGATCAAAACATGATTCTTAACTTAACGTCAATATTATGAAAGTAATTTCAAAATAGTAATAACAAATGCAGAGAAGATGCCATTAAAAATATCTTAATATCGCATTTTCAATGACAGAAAGAGCATATTGAAACGATTGAAGCCAGGGTTACAACGGGAATGCCTGTATTTGATTATTTTCTCCTAATAAGAAACGCTCAAGCCATCTATACATTCTGCCTCAGAAACCGCTGTATGATCATGCATTGCCATTGAAGAAAGTTAAATACAAAGATATTGTGCAGCTGATAAAGAACTATGTTCTACCAAATAAACTGTATTTCTTCATGGCCCTTAAAAGTGATGTTGGATTTACAGATGATATTTCTAGCAAAGAGGATGATGAGCAAGCTGATGTTGACCTTTTTTGTTAAGCACTCGTTCGTTTTTATCTTCTTTTGATTGATTAATCATTGACGTACTGATTAATACTTCTTGAAATAAAAAAATAATTATGTGTATGTGTTTTATTATTTATAGTACTAATGAGGGTAGTATTTATCTTTGATTTTGGTGCAAAACGGAGGCAGATCCAAACTTTCCAAAAATTCCCAGTAATTCTAATATTTATGTAATTATCAAAACTATGTATCTTCACATATTGAAACTATTTATGTTTTATAGTGGCATATAAATTTTTGTTACACCAAACAACAATAAATTTAAAACTACAATTTTCTTAATTTTCACAACTTTTGAAAATTAGCAGCGTTTGATTTTTCAAGTTGAATATGATTTGGATCAGAAACAGATGAGGATTTACATTGAATACTACAGTACCAATTTCCACCATTTTTGTTGTTCCCTTCGTTCCGATAGAATTTTATTAGTGAATCTGATAATAAAATACACTGAATGAAAAACCATTTACCACCGCAATGCAGACGTTAAACACGCTCTGCAGAAAATACCCATTATACTATTAGTAGTAAGTAAGTAGTAATATAAAATGGTAACGGGAATACAAAACTGCACGACCGTTAGAGTGACTTTTATAGAACACAAACCAATAATAGGACAAGGAAGGTAATTTCAATAGGGAACAAAGGTGAAAAAGAGGCATTACTTAAAGAATTTTATAAGAATATTTTTTGCAGGGATTAATCCCATATGGTTATTCTAAAAAATTTAAAAAGAGTACTTACGAATAACGGAACGCAACTATTTTACACCCACATATAAACAATTATAGTATTAAAAATGTATTATTATTATTTTCTAGTGTAATTTATAAACTAGCCTTGCTATTTGTAACACGCAAATTACTTTTGTTTAATTCAATAAGTGATTTATTTTATAGTCTTAATAATACTCATTGTTGTAGATTTAGGAAATGTTTTCCTGTTTTCTAATTAATTATAGTACTATTTACTGGTATGAAATATACGATTAAATAATCACTATATCAATAATTACACACGTATGGCAAGGTTAACATTAAAACTTATTATTATTATATAAACATATTATAACTTACTTTGTGCATAGTCCCAGTCTCCAATTCGATTCCTCTTCCACCACTAGACACTATTCCTACATTCAGCGAGAGAACGCGAACAGCCGCCGGATATAAAGCACTGATGCTACAATTGCTTCTTTTTCCGTAATTCCTTAGTGTAAATATATCTTCCGTATCTTGTACTAACACATTGCAGGCTAAAACATAAAAATTATAATAATAATTACTATACAGGAATTCTCACAGACTTTTCATTAATATGCTTATTTGGGTAAACAAGGTATTCGGTCGTAATTTCTAGGAAATAGGGGTAATAAAGTGACACATTTTATGGGAAATATACACCTATTTCGAGAGATTTATGGAAACATTATATGTGTGCGGCTGAAGTTAAAGTTATTTATGTACAGATTTAATGATTCATTTTACTCCTGCGGACAAACTTTAAATTCTGTGGGATCTTTTATTTTAATTATTACAATAAATAACTGTATAACACGATTAACTGTTATTACTTAATTTCAATAACATAGATTGCTTTATGTTACATGAATCATAAAACAATCTATATTTCCAACCGGTAACATTTAAGCCAACTTTATATCTCAACCACGCAGGGACTAATGCAACGCAATTACTTCGAGATATTCCTTAATAGCCTATCCAATAACTGCATTCGGTTTCATTATATCTATGGATTATGCGATTATCGCTAAATTGGCTATGTTCGATGGAGGAAAGAGACGGATGTGTAAGGTGAAGAGAGAGCTTGAGACGTCTTGATGCGAGCTCTAGAGGGAAATTGTGTTTTATCATCGGCCTTTGTAATTCGATTTGGCGTAATTTACCATGCAAGAACTCTTATTCGATTGTCAGAGTATAATTCAATTTTTCAACGAACTGAACTACAACTCAATACTTGATCTTGTTTACGTATAGGTGTGTCGGTTGTTAGTTTTATAATAATGGTGGAATGATAATATATAGGGTGGAACAACTAAGTTGGAATTAGAATATGAACTTTCAACAACTAACAGCCTCAACTATTCAACTAAGTTATAATAAACTTGTTTTTTAAAAATCTGTATACCTTTATAAATATGGTATAAATATAAATTTAAATATTAAATATATCTATGTAACTATTAAAATTTATAAGTTAAAACAGCCTAATCCAGACTAATATAATAAAATATTAGCCATTGGGTGTTAAAACTTTCGGATACAATTAAAAATTCTTAACAAAAAATTAGTCAAAGAAATTGAAACAGAAACCTTTAGTTATTTCTATACATGACTAAAAATATTTAAAAATTAATAACACAACAATTATTTATACAAAGTACTATATACTTTTAAAATAACTAAAACTCTAAACATAATTATTTATTCAATATTAGTTAAAAATATGATATTAATCTTCATGAATATGAATTTTTGAACTTCTATTTTTTGTTTAATACTTTAAAGTATAAATATAAATAATTAACACTTAATTTAGTTGTACCACCTAAATTTAATAACCTATTGATAAATATAAATCAAAAATATTGTATCTCGTCTCTACAACATCTTCCGTTTAGATTTTGCTCTCTACATTAAATGTTTTAAATACCTACTAATTTCCTACCATTATATAATTGAACGTCGCCAATCCTATTTGAAGAAATGCTCAAGCAAAATCTATTAAAGAAATTAAATTTTCAAATTCACAGTCAAAAACAGTATACAATTCTTTTAAGTTTATTAAACATAGTTGTTTATAGAAATAAAAACTATGTTTTAAAACGAGCTAAATATGTTTTTTTTGTTATAACATGGTACAAAATCATCAGAAACCTATATATGTAAATTTCTTAAACAAAAATTTTCATTCAGCTCTTATAGATCTATAATAATACATTAGAAATATCAAAATTTTAAATTTAATATTAATTTACCGAATACCGATATTTAAAAAAAATGTGTTTGTAAGAATTGTTCAGTTTTGATCACCTCTAATTCCTTTTGCAAAATTTTACAACAAATTTGGAGAGTATAAAACCTAATATTTAAAGTTTGATTAAAAAACCTCAAGCAGAGGTGAAGGGGATACTATTTGAGATGGATCTGCTCTTCTTTGTGTAACAAATGATAATAATTTCTTGCAAATCAAAAAATTAAGTGAAAAAGTTTGTTTTTAATTATTCTGACCACTGATTTTAAAAATATTACCTTTACTATTTTTGAAGAAAAATATATAAAAACAAAAACGTTGTGTTATATCAGTTTCTCATTCACGAGACTTGATCAAAATAGTTTCAGCTCTTCAAAAAACAGAACCATAAGTTTAAATAATAAGTTAAAAATACGACAGACATTTAATAACACAAAATTAATTTGCGTGTTACAAATAGTACAACTATCAAAGCAACACTAATTTAAATGACATTATTTCTGTTAAATAAACTAATAAATGATGAAATGTACTTTAGATTGTTTAAATGTGACTATAACATGAAACTTTTTGTATTATTCAATGTCTGTCGAGGTATTAGCCGGAGAAGTAGTTGTTTAAAATTATTTTGTTTTGTAATCTTAGTAAGACTCATTGTTGAAGATTCACGAAATGTTTTCGTATTTTTAAATTATTATTTAATTTTCTAACAAACAAACTAAATGATTTTAATACATTTTATCATAAGTTTAAAGTTTAAGATCGTAATCTATAACGCTTTTAAAAGTACAACCTCTAAAATAATACAAAAATATTGTAAATTTTTCCATATTTAGAATAAGATACAGAAGATAAATAAGTATAAATATATTATTCTTATACATATCACTAGAAGATCAATAAAATCCTTAAATCTTGCTTCAGGGCCCAACTCCAAATCAATGTATCCATACTTTACCATTACTTTTAATATTGAAAGTGTTTTATTGGGATGAGTCTTAATTCATTTCAGTCATTCAGAAAGAAATAATTTTATTCAGTTATGTATGGATCTTTTTATTAATGACCTTTTGCCATCTTGCCAAATTTCTGGCCTTTCTCAGCAAAAATATGAAGCAAATGCTATTAATTTGGTTGTTTGAATACGTGAAAATGTTGATATGAGTAAAACACAGTTTGGCACTTTTTTCACTTGTTTCACAAGTGAAAAAAGTGCCAAACTGTGTTTTACTCAAAGCAAATGCTATTTGACACTATACTCGGATTTGAGTTGTATACCATTCAAAGAGTGGTCTAAAGATCAAAATAAATAGTAGTTGGAAGATTAATGGTCCTTGAATCCCAACCTAGCTCCAACAACTTCTGGTGGGTCTCTAAACTTGTGTGTAATATTACGTTGACATGGTGGATCTAAGACCCTTTTGAATTGCCAATTCTGGCCCCTTTTAGTTGATGGCTTCATTCAATTTACGATTCCTTTCTAAACCAAAACCGAGATCAATACCTTATTTTAATGGATATTTACGGGTTGTATATCGTGCTTGCACCATGATGGTCGTTTTAACCCTACGTTGCCGTAAACTATTTATTTCTCATAGTAAATGACAATACGTTTGAGAAATTGATTATTTTTATTGATTTTCAAGAGCTTATCAGAGGCGTTTATGTGTTTTCTTAAATGAATTTCTTTGAGTTCATGTATAAAATGTTTAATATTTTTGCGACCTCTCGAGCCATGTAATGGCACTTTTTATCATCTGCCGCTTCAACTGGCCTTCCTAAATGTGGCGCATCTTTGACATTCAAATTACCGGAATGTAATTTGGCAAACCAATTCTGGTACTAGCATTCTGTTAAACAATCTTTACCTACAGAGCGTTTTTTCCATTTCTGGATTAAAACAGTAAAACAATATGGTAATGAGGCCATCTTAGTACTTTCTCTATATTTTTCTCGAAAACTATGAGGTTTACGCAAAAAAGCTATTCCATAATAATTTGCTCAATTTTGGAATTTTTACAATTGCTTGTTATATAAATTTCATGTTAATAATTTTATTTTTTTATGAAAAACATGTTTTAATAAAATTTGTTCAGTTTCTCATTCCCTTTTTAACAATAAAACCTTAAGTTTAGGGTTTCATCTCAAATGGATCATTCGTTCTTGGGATACAGCGTCTACAGACATTCTCATTCACGAAAACAATACTTATATAGAATATATAGAGAAATTAATAGCGATATTCCTCAGGTTGCTTTTCCATCTTTCGACCAGTGCTTTACGATAACAACTGAATTGATTTTATTTACTATTTTTTTAATGGCAATTGACTGAAGATTGTTGGACATCTATTGATCGAATCCAAAATAACTTAAGAATCGACCCAATAATTTAATATAATGTTTAGTTTATGTTTGGATTGTCGATATTTAGAAAGAAATTCAAATAGACATAAAGGCGAAACATCCACTTCTGGTAAACTACTTTTCAGAATATTTATTGAATTTAATTCTCGTTTAATGTTACAACAATCCATAATACTTTTCAAAAGTCTTAAGTTCTTAAACTTAAATTCAAGAAAAGTTTATTGGATAACCTCTTTTGAAAGATACAGGATTTTGTAACACATGCCATAGCATAATACAGATTTGTATATTAAAGTTGTAAATAACTAAGATTTTCAAAATATGTGTTTATTTTCACTACAATTGTTTCGCAAAATAAAGTGAAAGTGAAAATATACACACATTTTGAAAATCTTAGTTATTTACAACTTTAATATACAAATGAATATGGATTTTCAACATCTCAACGCCTTATCTATCAACCAGCATAATACAGACATGTATATAAGTTAGAGGAAGGCATACAGCTTACATTTATTTGGAGCCATACTTGTCAATATATAATTTATCTGATCTGTCTCCAAAGCAGTGTGAGCTTTATGTTCCTTTCACATATGTAAAGGCCTTTTCAACAAGAACTTTTTAAAACAAGATAAAATAATGAATTCGGAAGAACCTGATTCCATTTTTTTGATTGATTCAAAAGGTGTAAGGTTTGGCAATTATAAATAATTAAATATGGCACATTTATTGATCGAATCCAAAATGACTTAAGACTCGACCTAATTAGTTTATGTTTAGATTGTCGATATTTAGAAAATAATTCAAAAAGACCAAAAAGACATACCGGCGAAACATTCACTTCTAGTAAACTACTTTTCAGAATATTTGTTGAATTAAATTCTCATTTATCACGTGGTAAAACATTTTTAATATTACAACAACCCTTAATACTTTTCAGAAGTCTTAAGTTCTTAAACTTCAAGAAAAATTTTTTGGATAACCTTTTTTGAAAGATACAGAATTATGTAACACATGCCATAGCATAATACAGACATGTATATAAGTTAGAGGAATTACATTACCTTGGAGCCATACTTGTCAATATATAATTTATCTGATCTGTCTCCAAAACAGTTTGAGCTTTATGTTCCTTTCACTTATATAAAGGGATTTACAACAAGAACTTTTTAAATTAAGACTAAATAATGAATTCGGAAGAACTTGATTTCATTTTTTTGATTATTTCAATTATAAATAATTCAACATGGCACCGGGAAAATATTCAGCCAAATGCAAAGTGTGTAATATAAACGTAAGTGAAACAGAAGAATTTATTACTTGTTTTATCTGTGACCTAAAACTGCACTTATTATGTGGTATCAAGCGAAAGGCAACATTGGTAACGCAAAATAAGAATTTCAATACGATGAATTAAATTCTCACTTAACCAATGGTGAAATATTTTTATATTAATTAATTTCTATATAAAAATTTCAAGTAGTTCTGCAATCAGTGCATTGTTTATTTTCCGCCACGTAAGTTAGCCCAAATTCGAAATACAAATTTGAAATCTGTAAGCTGTAATACTAAATCGACTACAGATAATGACCTTGTTAGCAAAATATAAGAATTATTCAGGTTAGTGCATAATCTCGAAAAGGATGTTATAACCTGAAAAAATTAAAAAGAATCCGCCAATACAAAGAAGTATCGATGTTACTCCTTCTTCTTCTAATAAGAAGATGGAACCACAAGTTCTACACTACACAAAATCAATCCGAAAAAAATAGAACGGTCCGAATCAAAACAAAAATATGATAATAAAAATAAGGCTGGTTCAACGGCACCTCTAGAAATAATATTAAACAAGAAGCAGAAACGACAGAGAACTTAGCAAATGTATGGAATTTAGCATGAACCTATGGTTGCCATAGCTACAAAATTTGGTTATATATACTCTACTCGTTTACATCCATACACCACAGTAGAAGAGGAGATTAAAACCCTATTATCTAATAAAAAGTTTTTAAAAAGTCCAATGTGAGAAGATCAAATCCAATAAAAAGTTTAAAAAAGTCCTATGTGAGAAGATCGAATCAAAAATCCCTCAAAATTTTCCTCATTCAAATTTGGAGTGCCAATATATGATTTATAGTTGGAGTTCCAATATATGAGTAGTTAATACTGGTCTTTCAGATCATTCCGCCCAAATTATAAGTTTTTCTGAAAAACGTAATTTAAATAATACCCCAATTAGATCACGTATATTCTCTGAAAATAATTTCAGTTTATTTAAGAACTGTCTATATGATGTAGAATAATGGTCATATATATGTAGTAGTAGAATAATGGATTGTCAATTTTTTGATTTATTTATAGAAACATTTCTGCAGCCTTTCAATAGTGGTTTTTCTTTAAAGTAAGTGAAAATTGCACCCAATAAAGTAGAAATTCCAATGTCTGATAAGACAACATAATACAAAAGTTTAGTAAATTTATGAAAAATAATGTCTAAATACTATCCAATACATACAAAGACTTTTAAATACTACAAACAACAATATAATCGTCACCTAAAATATGATTAGACTAATTACTACAGAAAGAAGATATCATGTACAACAAATAAATGTCAAGCTTCGTGGTCTGTTATTAAAGATATAACAAGAGCTAATGACCAATCTTCTTCTAAATTAAAATTGATCCAAAAAGATTTAATAGGTACTCTACAAATGTAGTCATTGAACAATTTAAAAGTATTAACTCTCCTAATGACATCTATATTAATCAAAACGATTGCACAATGTTTTTATACTCCATAACTCCTAAAGAATTAGAAGAAATTGTTTGAAACATGACTTCAAAAAGAAGTATCATCATTTATTCTTAAAAAATGCATGGAATGTATTTTAGATCATTTATGTTTTTTAATAAATGAATCATTGTTTAATGGCATTTTTCAGAAAGAACTAAAAATAGTTAAGATAGTACAATTATTTAAACAACCAGACGCAGATAATGAAGAACATTATAGACCTTACATCTTTCTTCTCAAAAATGTATGAGTATGTTGTTGTCAAACAAATTAAATCATTTTTATATAACCATAATATAATCTCCAATACCAACATGGTTTCACATCTAATAAAAATTGGATTACAGCATTATATAATTTCATCAAATTCATATACTCAGCTATTGAAGAAGACCAATTAGCATGCGAAGTATTGCTTGATTTTATCCAAAGATTTTGATTGTATTGATCACAAAATTTTATTGTCAAAACTTCATCAAATTGAGTTTAGAGGCGTGTCAATTGGTTAACATATTATTTAACTAATCGAAAACAAATTGTGGAGATAAAACAAAATGTAGGTCTTGTGGCACAGTCAACAGTTTTGGATATTAAGAATTATGAATCAAGATATAAATAAATAAATAATGAATCAAATAAATTTTACATTTGGGTGTTTATAAACTACAAGTTACACGTGCTGCAAAATTTCTTGGTATAGTCATTGATTACAAGCTAAGATGGAATGACCATATAATGCACATTTCAAATAAATAAAGTAAATCTTGCTTCATGTTCAGTTTCTTTTTTTAGGGGAATTGACTTAGGCGTTAGCCGTTCAGTCACGACTGGGTTATCATATAAGTCAGAATGATATTATTGAAGTTT
Organism: Ontholestes murinus; assembly: GCA_963969525.1. Lineage (NCBI taxonomy): Eukaryota > Metazoa > Arthropoda > Insecta > Coleoptera > Staphylinidae > Ontholestes > Ontholestes murinus. Next base: position 52,215,513 of record OZ018394.1, on the reverse strand, counting down.
TACCAATTTTAAGATATTATTATCTTTTAAAGAAATAACTACAAAAAAATATTCTATTTTTGTATTGAGTGATATTAGACATTTGAATTACAAGAAAGGAGTAGGTGGTCGATGAGGACCGTCATGACACTTAGGTAACTACAAGACAGGAGGGGGCCCTTGGAGAACATAAAACAGTAGAGACATGTTGTTAATGAAGTGCTTAAATTTTAATTTCTATTTCTATAAAGAATTCGAACAACGCGATATTAACTTGAATTTATTTAATTTAATTCAATGCTAACAAATGTGTTATATTCACAGAAAAATTTGCAAATTAAATGTTTTCTTTCATTTTTGTTTCGTTCACATTCAAAAACAATGTGATTTATTGAACCTTCGAGTCCACATAGGTACAGTGGGTCCAATTTTATACAAGTGTTTTGGAAAGGTGCCATGATTAATTTTAAGTCTAGTGATAGTAACGGAGAAGCGTCGAGTAAAATTGTCAGATATGTGGGAGGAGTAGTTTGGTAGGGCGGGGTAAAGGGATTTGCGTGGGTTTTATTTTCATCCATTGTAGTTTCCATTGATGTTTTGCATCTTTTTTCAGTTCTGAGATTAAATCTGAAGCTGGATAAGGTTTATCTTCATGTAAATGCGATCCATTAATAATGTTATTTCCAGCTGACCTCGCTAAATTGTCAGCAAGTTCATTGCTCAATATGCTGGAATGACTTTTGATCCATATAAAGTCTACATTATAATTGTTATCTATACTTTCAAGTTTATATACCATATTTTTAATGGAAGTTATTAAATAATTTGATTTCAAAGATTTAATATTTTTACTAGAAATTGATTTCAATATTGACTGCAAATCTGATATTATTACAATTTTCTCAGTTTTTGTGTTATAAGCCCAGGTAAGTGCATCTAATATTGCAGTAAATATAAAGGCATTCTTGTTAATTGTATTGCGGTATGCAATTTTTAAGTTAAGAATAAATAACGAGTATCCTACTTCTTCTGTGGTTTTACATCCGTCCGTGAATATTAATGTTCTGTCGGAGAATTTGGACTGAATAACGTTTTTAAAAACCGAATTGTTACAAGTTCATATTTAGGAAAAACTGGCGTAATATTGAGGAGGTATAAATCATAATCATATTGAAAATGATAGTTTTTATCGGTTTTCATATACCCTGAAAAATCATGTGTATGGATGAAGGCATCAACTAAAGGGGGCGTATTTTTCTTATTCCAAAAAGTCAATATATTTGATGTTAACGAAGCCAGTGGATTTAAAATATGCAATTTTTGAAACTCTCTATATTTTAATACGGTTTTATTCGCCAAAAAGCTCCATCTTATATGTAAAGGGAGTTCCTGACATTCGGCTAATACAGCATTAATCGGTGATGAAATCATAGCACCAATAGCTATTTTTAGGGCCTTTAGTTGAACGTTGTCTATTTTTCCCAACCAAGTTTTACATGCCATACCGTATACTGAGGAACCATAATCGATTATGGAGCTGTAGATGGATCAGCACCCCAATTCATTTTGCAAACGGTTCGAATAATGTTAATCGCTCTTTCACATCTTGCTACAATGTATTCTATATGTTTTTCCTTAATAGTTTTCTATCTATTATAATTCCAAGATATTTATATTGTTGCTGTATAGGAAAATTTATTCCACATAGAGTGATGTTATTTCTATGGATGTCATGGTGTCTCGAATATAACACGATTGTAGATTTTTGCGCAGAGATGGAGAATTCATTCCGAAAAGACCAGTTTTTAAATTTTTGCATAATGTTTCTACAAGTTTGAAAAGATTTTTCTAAAGTTTTGCATTCAGCATGAATTACAAAATCATCAGCATATTGAATACACTTCGGATTTCCGGAAATTAGATTATGTAAACCAGTTGTGTATATGTTAAACAGTAGGGGGGATAAAACAGAACCTTGAGGAAGTCCAACATATGTTGTTCGAGGGCCTATTAATTTAGCGTTAGTGGCCAGCGTATACCTCTGGCAAACAGTGCAATGGTATTTATGGCGACCTTATCAGGTATTCCTAGGAATGTAATTTTATTTCGAAGTATGTTTAGATCCACACTATTATATGCCCCTTTCAAGTAGATAAATATGTAGGGATGGTATAAGTTTTTCGAAAGAGTATTCTGGATGTTAGTAACAAGGTCATTAATGGCATCTAGGGTTCGGAAACCATATTGATGTATAAGTAATTTATTATGATGTTCTAACCACCATTCTAGTCTTCGTTTTATCATCCGCTCGAACACTTTAACTATACACGTTAGTAGGAATATAGGTCTATACGATGCGACTTCTTCTTTCTTATGTCCTGGTTTAAGAATAGGAATTGCCACTACCTTCTTAAATTCTTTATAGTAAGTCATATTTGGGTTTGAGTGGAAGAACACCTACAAGCGTGAACTCCGCCCGTCAGCATGGTGTTAAAATTATATGTATGTTTTTTCATCAATTTTCTAAATATCTATATTGTAACCATGTTTTGATAAAGCTTAAATAAAGATAAAGATAAAGATTATTGCACCAGTTGTTATAAATATTGAGGAGGTATTTTTTGGCATTCTCTGGTAGTTGTCTGAGCATATCATAAGTTATTCCATCTATTTCAGGGGTAGTGCTTGGGGCATTTTTAATGGATATTTGTAACTCGGTAACATTAAATGGAGTTGTTAGAAAATAGTGGGAATGAGGTTCTGTAAAGGAAGGAAACCGTAATGAAACTGATAGTGGGACAATGTTGTCAAGAAAGGAATAAGGAATATGGAGGGATGATAGAGTGTCTGTGTTTTTTCCAGATTTTTTTCTAACTTCCTTCCAAAAATTTTTTATGGGTGTATTTTTATTCAAATAACGACAAACATTATTTATGCTCAGTTCACTAAGAAAATTTTCATTCACTTTTTGACAAAATGGCTAGTTTATTTCGTTAATCATGTGACAGATTTTGAGTTTTAAGAATGCAATCGATTTGTATAGACTCTGACTTTAATATAGCTTTACAAAAAATAATCCAGTGATGATGACATGATCGGTACGGATAATTAACAGACGAATTTTATGAAATTATGCGATCAAGTTCGGTTTGTATTGAATTCATCGTTTAGATATCTAATAAATAGAAAAAACACGAAAATATTTTCGTAAAATCTACAACAAATGAGTCTCATTAAGACTACAAGAACAAATCACTTTTAAAACAACTACTTCTCTAGCTAATACTTCGACAGACATTGAATAATACAAAAGTAACACGCAAATTACTTTTGTATTATTCAACTCATTTGTTGTAGATTTTACGAAAATATTTTCGTGTTTTTTCTATTTATTAGTGAATTTTCTACAACGTAAAGGACTTATATATTTTATTGTTTAGATGTCTATGTGACTCATGGCATGAAACCACATGTCAGTTATATCTATATCATCAATAATAGGCCAAAACCGGGTTGTTAGCATCTCCCGATAGCAAAATCCATTGGTAGTAACAACAGAATTAAGAGAAATATCCAGACCACATAGTGCCCAAATACAACAATTTTGCTAGTTGACGTAATCTGACAAATGAAAGTGGGCTTCATCTGAAAAAATGTTGTTTTTTTTACAGAAAAACCAGCGGGTTCTACGGCGATGTGAATAGTCGGCCGGCATTAATGTTTGTATCAATTGTGCCTTGTAAAGCTTCAAAGCCAAATCTTTACACAAAATTCGCCATGTCATTATTGTTGAGAACGTCGAGAAATTGTTAAATTCACTGTTACTTAATGCTCAAGAAACAAAAAAAAAGTTCGAGGACAGATTTACAGGGAAAGTAAAAAACAAGGCTCAAGAATTGATATATGAAATATAACTTCCAAGCTATTGAAAATATTTAAAAACAAATAAAACTTAAAGTCGTGTAAACAGAAATATAACCAAAACATCCATACCAGTGATGTATTTAACGAATTATTTAATATTAAACAAAAATTAAATTTAAATATTCTTATACCCGTCCTCCAAATGCTATCTTAAATATATAGATATATTTAAAAAAAAATTATTTGTTCCTCAAATCGTCATTATATAGAGAGACACATATTTTCTAATTTATAAAAACCCACTTAAATTATACAAATGATCATGTAATATTAATATGGATATTGGTTATAAAAGCATACTTTTAAAATCTGCTACTTTAAATTGTTAGATTTAAATATATTAATTTGAATGATGAATCAGAAACAGTTTTGAAGACGGAAGGTCTATTATAATAAACCATTTATTTAAGTATTTTATGAGTTGCATTCAAATATAATTAATTTATACAAATTTCTCAAACTCTTTTGAAGAAAAACACGCACATTTGTATTATTTTTAAAATTCTCTTCTTATCAATAAAATGATTATTTAAAACTTAGCAGCAAAGTGTATTATGTAAACTAGGATAATCTTAAGGATAGAGACACAATAGGGGTGGCATATATTTTTTACACTTTGCACCGATTGCAACTAATCACTGACAATTCGGGCACTGTCAACATTAAATTATTATTTCCCTATCAACAACAGTTACGGACTGGTTTCTAACTTTTCGGGTCTTGTCAGCGCTGTGCAGTATAAAAAACGGAAATAAATGTTCGTTTTCCTGAATTCGTAGTAATATTTTGTTTATGTGTATTTTAAGTTTTGTATATATCATTTAAAGAAAAACATATTTTTAATAGAAAGAAGAATTTAAACTAAACAATTTTTGAAGAATATTTTAACACTGTTCACTTACGTGTCGGATTTTTGATGAATTTAACTGTAAAACTAAAACTGCTTGTCTTCTCGGGCATTCGGTACTGTATAAGGGCAACGTTTTGAGAGCTGACGAAGACTTTCTTAATTTTCTTTTCGCCGCAGAATTCACTAAAACGAGTGTCCATGCTTTTTGGATGATCTTCAGGACTAGGGAAAAATTGACCGTTGAGCTCCCATCCGTCAACAAACTGCAAATTTAAATATTAAACAAATTATTAATGACTTATGTTTAATTACACATAAAGAAATATAAACATAATAGAATCCCCTAATTACTCTCGATATACTATGCTATTATAGTATCTATTTGTTATTAAGGTTACATACTTACATAACTTGCAATATATTATATATAATAAATCAAATAATTGATATTTTATATTATTTATTTCTTCACAAACTTTAAGTATTTACTGTACTGGCTATAAAATATGTAATGTATAATATCTGAGTAATTATGTAGAAGTGATTAAATTAAATGTGGTAAGCAATCGTATATCCAAACTTATAAAGTAACTTATATATTCTAAAACTATTGTAAAATGTAAAATATGTATCGGATGTGAAGTAAGAAGTCAACTTCAATCGAGTTCCTTTGAAACTTTGAAATTGTAAATTTAAAGTCTTACTGTTATCTCGCTTCTGGTGTGGAAACTTGAAATATGCATTCACTATATTACTTGGCGACAGTTTTTGTAGTTAGATTTTATCCCGAAGTACAGCCTTAAATTCTTTTAATATAAATTCTATAATGTATTAATTTAGTTAAGCTTATTACATAAAATTACAGGCGTATATTATTCTTGCAACTAAAAATTTATGACTAGTATTTGCTACCTATTATAATATGATAGTTTTTCTCTTACCGAGACGAGACCGCCGTTTTCGCATCTCACGTCCAAGTAATTAAAATAAATTTCGATCCTCTTGTCCGGATCGGTGAAGACGTAAACACCACAGGCGACGCCGTCCAGCTGTGTCGCTTTGTGGAAATACTGCCCCTCTTCGGACACCATTTCTATACATTCTGTAACAACACCATTATCATTCAGTAAGACCCACCCGCTAATTATATTATGTAAGAAAAACACAATCTAATAATACGAAGTATATAAATATTACAGTGTATAGGTTCATTGGTAATATTAAATACAAAAAATACATTATACAAAATTTGAACTGTATCTTAGGTTTATATCAACCATTCTATAACTTGAATTAAAAAAATCTAATACATAAAGTTATCTTTAGTTGATTCCTACAAAAATACTACACAGTTATTAATTATAAATACATATATAACATATTATAATTAAAGACACACTAATACAACGTATTATTATATGTAAAAGGCAAATTATTTACTTTCGATACTTTTCAAATACAAATAGATAATAATATAATTATGAAAAAAATCATCAATTCTACAATATGCCTTTTTCACGAGATACTCTTTTACAACTTTTCTCAACTCACTTAAACGTAAGTTACGTGTACTATGGTGTACTGTTTAAATAATAATACTTCGTTAGTGTGCGAGCTTTTTGCAACCTATGATAGTTAAGAACAAGTCCTCACTGGTGCATTATTATTATTTGCATTAGTTTACTATATGTTTAGGTTGATAATTGATACCTGTGAATTTACCAGAATATTTGGGAAACTTTTTTGGAAATGATATGCCATTTATAAATATTTAAATTATTGGATATAAATTTATTTCTATTTTGTGTAAATTAAAAAGCTATTTATATTATTAGTACCTTTCGTGCATTTCTTATAGAAAATATTAGAAGGAAATGTATGTCTAATTTTTTTTTGATTAATTGATTTTTTTTAATAATTAAAAATTTACATTAAAATGCTATCTTTATCATAAATAACCAAAAAGATAATATATAAATTAATTAAAAATATAATCATAATCAGCTATAATGTTGATGTTATAATATTATATGGAATTTAGGGTAAACAAGAATTCTGTAATTTAAAGTAACTAGTACACAGAATATGGTAATTGAGTTAGTAACGAGTTTTGGTAAGAGACTGAACACAAAATAATAATAAAATTAGCTTTACTCCATAAACATTATTGTCGTAACCTCAATTAAGTCATCGTAATTATAGCGCTCGCTTTATTAGAGCTGTTACACTGTAAATTATTCGAATTATTGCGCTTTATTGTTTACCTTATTAAAAATTTTATATACATTGCCAGCCAAAAAAATGATAATGCATTTCCCTAAATCATTTTATAATAACTTTAAAATTATTAGTTTGATTTTGACGTTTACAACTAAGTAAATATAATAGGTAATATTGATACTGCCATCTGTCACTATAAAAAATAATTAAATTTTAATGGTATATCCATCTTCAGGCAATATAAACTTATTTTTTCTCACAAAAATATAATAATTTGTGGTGATTTTAATATTGATTATTCAAAAAAATTAAACTGATTTGCGAGTTTTGCAAGATCTACTAGGATCTTTTCACTTGGTAGATAAAATTAAATATGCAACTAGAATTACTTTTAGTCAACATAAATTATTGTTTAATAAGAAAGTGACGGCTTAAATTATTCTTCTTTTCTTCAGCAAATTTTTTTATGAGAAAACTCCCAACTCACCCTGTATTTAAACTAACAATACAACACTGCTTCAAAACTCTTTACAAGATCAACGCAAATTCGGCATTTTTTATTTTGGAAACCATGTAGTATGTCATAGTAAAGTAAAAAAAATACATGTAGAGCGGGTAAGTGGTCAATATCCCACCCTTAAAACTTGATACTTTATAGAATAATCACTGATTGATAAAAAAGTGTTTGCTTAATTAATTATCTAATAATTATTCCCTTTATCATTTATTTTCGAGAAAACAATGGTTTGTAATATAATAATTGGATGGTGGGATAGTGGCCACCCAGCCACCGTACTTATAAATTTAAAATTTAGGTAGAACCCTGCTTTAATTTTTTTTTTAAATTATCAAGACAAATTCTACAGTTTTTCTTAGAAACAAGTAAAGTGTGAGCGTCTACTATCCTACCATCTTGTTTGTTTAATTAATTACTAATGTTTTTTTTTTTTTAAATAATTGTTTGTGATATTGTGGGATAGTGGCCACCCACTCCTGCTTAAAAATTCTTTAAAACCATCAACACAAACTCTGCAGATTTTCTTGGAAATAAATAGAGAGTGAATGACTAATGTTAAAAAAATATACCGTGTGTCCCGTTTGAAGACGCATCATAGGGAATTCCCATGTAAAATTTTCAATTGCAGTTTGTATCTCTATTATTGAACGAAAATTATCAAAATAAAATTAGAATGATACCTTTATCTACTAAGATTATTTTAGAGGTTTTATTTTTGTTTCATCTTTAGTTTTAATCGAAATATAGCTTAAAAAGTGTGAAGAAATATTTGATAATAAAATCCTCAAAATAGTAGTTGCTATGAAATGTGTGTTTGTCATCTAAATTGATTAAGCCACAAACAAATAATTCAATTCAAAATAAGTGCTTACACCACAAAAGAAAAAGTTCAGATCATCAAATGAGTTTTGGCGGACATTTGCGACTTATTTAGTATAAATTTTGAAGCCTGTCCAGTGCCGTGCCAATCAACAATTATTAGAATTGATCAGAAATTTGAGGATAATGGTTGTGTAAACGATGAACATATTGTTAAAAATAAAGCGAGGAAATCTGAAGAAACCGTAACAAATGTGTTGCAAGGATAACAGTACATCTAACATCAAGTGTAAGCTTATAGTTACCGACCCTATAAAAGCCAAAATCATAAAGAACTAAGCAGTGGATCCTGATTCAAGATCTAAATTTTGTTAAATTATTGTAGAAAAGTGTAACGAGAATAAGAGATTTCCAAACAGTGTGTGTTTTACAGATTTGGTGTCTGAAAATAACGATCAAAATAATCGTCAATGGTCTCAAAAGATTCTTCATATTGTAACATCAAGAAGTGAATATCCACAAAAACTTAATGTATGGGCATGAATTTTAAAAATAGCGTTGTTAATTTTATATTCATCGGTTTCAATTTATGTCTATTTTTTACATAAGCATTATTTTTAAATTTAGTATAGTATAATAATTATAATTTAACTGGATGCGGTTTTGAAATTTTGTAGAAAATAAATGAGAAATACTAAAAAGAGTTTTATTCTGTTTCGGGCAATTGTACCTTTGAGTTAACTCGTTTCAACAAGAATAATGAATTTGTGCCTTTGAACTCGCACTAAACTTTTCCTTTTATGTTGTAAGCACTCATTTTGAATTTAATTATTTATTTGTGGGTTATACACTATTTTGAGGATCTTACTATCAAATTTTGCTTACACATTTTAAGGTATATCTTTACTAAAAATGAAGATGAAACAAAAATAAAACATCCAAAATATCCTTAGTAGGTAAAGGAATCATTCTAATTTTATTCTGATCATTTTCATTCAATAATAGAGATACAAACTGCAATTGAAAATTTTACATGGGAATTCCCTATGATTCGTCTTCAATTTTTATAACACACACAATACTTTATAGAAATAGTAATTGATAAGAAAGTGTTTGTTTACAAATTATCTAATTATTCTTTATTTATAAATTTTCTAATAAAACATATAGTTTGTGATATTGTAATTAGGAAGTGAAATAATGGCCATCCATCCACCCTACATATACTTTAAAACTAGGAATACAACACTGTTTTAAAACTCACTCTGCAAACTTTTCTGAAATCGATTTGGGTGTTTTCTATTCTACCCTACTATCTATATAACACACCCAATACTTTATTGAATATCCAGTTATTTATAAAATAAAGTGTTTGTTTAATTAATTACCTAATTGTTCTCTTCTTAACAAATACCTATTGAAAAATCCACTGCTTTTAAAATAGTAATAAGAATAGGTGCCCACCCACCTACCCTACATATACACTAAAACTACAGGTATAACACTGTTTTAAAATTCTTGAAAATCATCAACACATACTCTGCAGTTTTTCTCGGAAACAAATAAGCAGTGAGCGATTGACATTAAAGAAATATATACAGGGTGGGCGGGTAGCTCCTACCCCACTCTCCAATTTATATAACACACCCAATCCTTTAGTGAATATCTAGTGATTTATAAGAATGTCTGCAATATAGTAATTGGAGGATGGGATAGTGGACACCCATCCACCCTACATATACACTTAAACTACAACCACAACACCATTCAAATTATTAAAAACCACAATAACAAATATCTGTGAAATTTCTTGGAAATGAATAGATATTCAGTAATTGAAATTAATTAATTTATGCAAGACACCAAATAATTAATGTAATAACGATATTGATAAGAGAGTGTTTGTTTATTTAACTACCTAATTATTCTTTTATTTTTCTATTAGGACAACAATTGTTTGAAATACCCTACATGTACATTAAAACTACAAGTATAAATTCTTGAAAATCATCATCACAATCTGGACTGTTCTTCTTGGCAACAAATTAAGAGGGAGGGACTAATGTTAAAAATTATATGTATTCTACCCTCCAATTTATATAACACGCTCGATATTTTATTGAATAACAATTGATTAATATAAAAAGTATTTGTTTAATTAATTAAGTAATTATTCCTTTCTAAATAACATTATATTGGGAAATCAATTGTTTGTAATATAGTATTTAGAAAGTGGGACAGTAGCCACCATCCCACATTCACTTAAACTTTAAGTACAACCCTGCTTATTTTTTTTAAACCATCAACACTACAGTTTTTCTTGGGGATATATAGAAGGAGTGACTAATGTTAAAAAAATATAGGTAGTGTGGGTGGGTGATCTCTATTCGCAATTTTTTTGAAACACCCCATACATTAGTGAAGAATTATTGATTAATAAGGAAGTGAATGCTAAATTAATTCCTCGGAATTCTGCAGTTTGTGGATTATATCGTTTGAGTAGTTTTTCTTTTGCAAATTTTTTTATGAGAAATATACGTTTTTGTTGCGATAATTGGAGGGTTGAATAGTGGCCACCCACCCTATATATACATTTAAGCTTTAAGTACAACAGTGCTTCAAAATTCTTTAAAAAATCTATGCAAATTCGGTACTTTTTAATTTTGGAAATCCACATAGAGTATCATAGTAATGTTAAAAAAATACATATAGGGTAGGTGGACACTTCTCAAACCCACTCTCCAGTATATATAAGACACCCAATACTTAATTAAAAATCAATATCCAGTAATTTAGAAATGAAAATGTTTGTTTAATTATTACATAATTATTCTCTCCTTAACAATTTTCTATTGAGAAAATAATTGTTTGTAATATAATAATTAAAGGGTGGGATAGTGGCCACCAACCCACACTACATAAATATTTAAACTACAGGTACAGCACTGATTTAAAAAAATTTAAAACCACAACACAAACTCTGCAGTATATCTTGGAAACAAATAGAGATGCAACGATTAAAATTAACTAAATATATGTTGGGTAGTTGGATGACCTCTATCCCACCCTTAGTAAATCATAATTAAATGTAAAATGTAAATAAATGTAAAAATGGTTATGTGGCCGTCATAGTATTTTCTTTACATTTTTCTGGAAATGAGGTTTATGCAAAAAGACTTCTCTTAATAATTTGCTCAGTTTTTGATTTCTTATAATTTCTTATTATATAAAACTTCTATAGTTTATTAGCAGTGGGCAAGAAATATTAATAATTTTTTTTTTTTTTTTTTTAAGTTTCATCTCTATTGGATCATTCGTTTTTGAGATACAGCACTCACAGACAGACAGGCACACAGAAACACAGTCAAACAGACAGACACACAATTTTTTTTTTTCAGAAATCAGTGCAATGGACTCAGGGGACCTCAAAACGGATATTTCCGCAAAATTAATTTTCAAAAAACAAATCACGAAAACAACAATACTTCTCATATATATACTTCGTATATAGGGAAAGTAAAAACATAAATAGGTCGCGATTGAGTTTTCGTACCGCGAGCATCGATTGTTAACGCAAAATGATCGTCACCAAATCATATCGATAAATACCGTTCGAATAGTTATAGTGAAAGTGAAGTGTGTTGCATACAAGGAGGGATCCAGAAGCAGTCAAAATGGACCTGGAAGCTGAGTTTTTAAATGGCGGTTCACCTACGTTAGTTAAAGGACCAAACGCACCTACCTCAGCTATAGATATAACTATTTGTAGTCCAGATATAGCTGCTGTAGTACATGGAATACATTAGACAATATTAATATTTCAATTAAAATATATATAGAAACTTTAGAAAATTTAACTCAAAAATAAAAAAATGGAACATAGGCAAAGCTGACTGGGATAAATTTAGAAATGGAAATACTTACGGACAGCTCTGGTGTAAACGATTGTAACTATTCTACTTTCATAGAAAATTTAAATAAGGCATCTTAAAAGGCTATTCCTGTGTATAAGCGTAATTATTCTTTTGGCTCTAACCAATTTTCTAAACCATGTTGGAATAAAAAATGTAAAAAGGCAGTAGAAGAACAAACACAGAAATGGAAAAATATGAAGTGGATACGAATATGATCAATTTAATATCAAAGATGCGTAGCTATTGTGAAAAAGACAATCAATAAAAGTAAAAAGGCATCATTCCGTAATTTCTGTACTAATTTAAATCACAGCACACCGATTAAAAATGTGTGTAGGGAGATAAAGAAAATTATAAACATTCCGTGTTAAAATACACAGCCCATCGTGGAGGGTGATTGGTGTGAAGAATTTTTAAATAAATTAGCTCCACCTTCATATCAAAATAATAACTCCACATTATTCCCTCAAAATTGCCAACACTTTTCACTTAGAGAAATTACGTATAAGAAGTTGAGCTTAGATATCAAGAAAAATGCCAATAGGTCCCCCGGACTTGATAAAATTAATTATAAGATGCTGGAATATATGCCATTTAATGCAAAACAACATTTACTCCGCATATTTAATAATATTTTAATAAATTGTAACATTCCAAGCGAATAGAAGGAATGTAAGGTGATTGTCATATTAAAACCTGTTAAAGTCCAACTTTGACTTTTTCCTACAGACCAAAAGCACTTTCGTTATGCGTCCTAGAAACATTTGAAAGAATTTTTAAAACTAGAATAGAATGGTGGGTAGAGTCACAAAATAAGTTTCCCAGTGCTCGGCTTCCGAAGATTTAACTCAACCAACAACGCCTTGTGCACACTTATATCCTATATTCAACATGTATTCTCTCAAAATGATCATATTCCTGCCCTCTTTATAGACATCCAAAATCTATATGATAGCGTAAATCTCTCATTATTAGCTAAGAAATTTCTTCAATTAGATTTCCCCAGATCCATGGTTACATTTATTGTAAACTTATTTTCAGAGCGTAAAATATCATTACATGTCAATGATAAGGTATATTACCTACAAATTACAAGTTTAGAACTACCTCGGGGCAGTATCCCGAGCCCTATTTTATACGCACTCTTTTTTATACGATTTGGAACTAATACTTAGTAATAACGTTAAAATAGTACAATATACCAATGACATATATTTATCTACAAAAAATAAAAATATAAATAAGTGTTTCTCAATTTTATGCTCAACTGTAAATAAAATAAAATTATATTATCTAAGGCCAAATCAAAAATATGTACTTTTACTCGAGGTAGATTCGAAACTAAAAAAGTTCAATTGGATGGAAATTGGTACAATCATACCAAAGTTTTTGGGGTTGCATCTAAATAGTAAATTACAATGATATTCGCATGTATCGTAAATTATAACCACAGTGGAAAAGGGATAAATGTTTTAGAGATGTTGTAACTGGGGAGCTGTCCCAGCCATTTTTTATTGATATATAGATCCTTTGTACGCTCAGTTATCGACTATGGAAGCATATTTTATGATAATGCAAGTAAATGCCACTTAAGGAAAATTGTTCTTGTATAAAATAGATATAGATATAAGATAAATGTTAATTTCCTACAGGCGGAATGTAATGAGAAACCCCTGTATATTCGAAGCGAATTTTTCTATCTTCTATCCTATAATTCTGAACTAGAAAAAAATATACATAACCTTTCAGTCCTAGATTTAACATCTCAATATTGGTTTCTTAAGAAATCACCAGTATTAATTGATTGTTACCGATTGCTGCAACCATATGTAATCAAATTAAATAAACCGGTGACTAATTTTTTATACACATTTCCATATGAAACACTAATTATTTTTTTCAGAGAATGATCATTTGGTTTTGCTTGATAAAGGCAAATGAATCCCATGCTTTATTTTTATCTTAGTTGCTATATGCAATGTTCTAAATTTCTTATTGACTTAGCTATTTTTCTTTGGTTAATAGAGGGAATTTTTATAATCCATTTTACCTCCTAAGCCATTTTCTACTTCTCTTGTCTTTAGTTTTTATAGAAGATTCTATTATTCATGTCTATACTCTCTCCATAAATAAAACATAAAAATATTTTAGGATCATAATAATCCTATTACTAACATTGAATTCATGGATAACTACAATATTTAAAAGGCATTTGCAACATTTAGGCACAGAATAACTTAATATGTTTTTTTAAATTTTATTGAGTACCTATATTATAGATTACCAAATAGTACCGGTCGCAACCATTACCATGATTATTTGCAAAATATTTTTCATAAGAAAACCAATTTAGTAATTATTTTCTTTCTAATATTAACAAATGTTTAAATCATTCCTTTCTTTATCCAGTCAATCAGACAGGAAAATATCTACGTTAGTAAACTTCTTCCGGTCCTAGAAAAATCCAAAGATCTAAAAAAGTTATTCTTAGAAACTCAATAATTCCATACAATTTGGCAAAAACACATTCTGTATAATAAATTCTTAGGCCTATATAAATACTACTTGATAATAACATACCAATTCCTAATCATTAAGTTTCTACCCGAACCAAAGTATTATTTAAGGTTCGCATCTCAAACCAATTTACCCTTTTAAATATGCTTTGCAGTTTGTGGATAATATCGTTTGAAGAACCTTAGAATTTACTAAATAATCGTTTGAATAAATGAAATTTCTCTAAATCCAAAAAACCGCAACTGTTAATCTCATTTGATCGCAGAACATATGCATATATCTTAAATCACAAAAAAAAACTTAATTTCAAATCAATTTTTTTTCTAAATTCATTAAAATCCTTTTTTGTATTAGTAAAACTCTTTTCTCTGCGTGTTAATCTACTTTAATAATTATCTCCAAATCCATCAAATACTCTTCTTTATTCGCCTTTCCTTTCATCAAAATAATACTAATTCAATTATGTAGAAATATTTTAGCCAATACTTATAATTTAAATGATTTAATTTAATCTTTACTTAATTTTAATTATTTTAGTAAACAATGATAATCAAAATAGACTTTATATTTTCAAATAAGACACTTTATAACTTTGTTGCTATATTTTTAAACTGTGACTATAGTTTCGACTATACACTGATCATTTTCAAACAGAAAGTACCTAAAATTTTTACACTGAATTGAAAAATGTTGTTTATACACTCTGAAAAAGAGAAGAATGCATTAAATTGATCTGGTCATATGAATTTCAAGTGTTTCCAGTAAATCTATTTTACGACCTTTATCGGTAAAGTGGATTACTGATGAGTATATTCTTGCGAAAACATGATGGTTCTCTAATAAATGATTTCGAATGTAGAATTTGTGGGATTTAGGTGAAAAATTCATTCATGTTCTTTAAGTTGTATTTCAAAATTTTGACTAGACTAACAAATGTAAATTCCTGTATAAGCTTCGCATATTAGTTTGTAAATTCATGACTTCTTCATAATTTTAGTTTTCGGGTTTTTTGTTACATTTAAATGCCATATTAACGTTATATTTTTGAAGGATATTCTTGATTTTAGTACTAATCATGCCAAAAGGTTAATCATTGAAAATTTTTATTATCGTGTGCTATTACTTGATTAATATATTTTTTGTATTATTTTAACTTCAATCTAGGAAATGTACAATATAGCATTTATTATAACTAATCACTAGTGAAAGTAAGAAGATAATGATAGAAAAAGTTTTGTATCCAAAGCTTATTTTAAGGTAATCGTCCCTATTTCTAGATTTTTGCCAAAATGTGTTTTTCCTTCTACAGAATGGGTATTTGTTTATGATCTTCTTTGGATATTAGAGGTATTTTGTTGAATCCCTTATTAACTATTATTCTTTTTTTCTTTTGTTGATATATGCTGTTTTATTCATGCTTAACTATAATACATTTTGCGTATAGCATTGACTCCTGACAACTCGTGCAGTGTTATAGGTAAATTTTCATTAAGGAATATTCTTTCTCTTTCTACATTCTTACCCAAATGTGTTTTATTCTATTAGAGATTGATCATCTCGCTATGCTTTCTTCGCTTTATAGACGCGGTTGAATCCTTTTTAATTTTTAGACCTTCTTCCGTTTCTTTTTTTAATTATTATAGTATATATCATACGATTTTCTAAATTTCCTTACATCTTAGGTTTGTAGAAGCAATTTTTTAATTTCAACTTACTTATTATAACTTTTTCTATTTCTCTTACAAGATCGATTAATATCTTGAATGTCGCTGACCTTGAGATCTTACTTTTTAGTTTATTTTAAGGTTATTAAGCGTGAACCTTTGTATAGCATATCTGCTAGCTCTTCTTTTTTCAAGCATAGCTGTGATTGATTGTACGCTGTCTTTTCTTTTAAGGATGAATTTATCCAATTGGATTGTCTAGTTTGCAAATGCTTTCGAGAAGGTTTTGTATGTTAATTTGCTTGGTGGTAAGTATCTTTGAGGGTGCCGTAGAGCCTTTCTTGAGTTTATTGACTTTGCTATCGAATTATCGATTCTCCTTATATAGTTAATGCCAATTTCTTCAGGTTATTTTCGAAAAATATGCGGTTTTTTCAAGCATCAAGTTTATGTGGTCCGTTTCATGGAAGAATTTCATTGTAAATTTTAGAAAAAGTTTAGTAAAACTATTTATCGAAGATCAATTGAAGTAAACAAGATTTCGCGGTACTTCTTTACTTTCTAAAATTTAGAATTAAATTCTTCCATGAAACGGATTTGCTGCTTTTTTCTATTTGCACTTAATATTCTCGCTAATTTAAAAGTAATCAAGTTTTAGAATGCAATGGTAACGTTAATCAAGAGCAATATCTGCGGTAGATGAGTCATCCACCAGATTTATAACCATAAAATTTTATAGAAAAGTACCATGTTCCTGTCTAAACTGCGTTAAGCTAAAGAGAACCAAAATCAATCAGTTAGTTGGGGTGGTTAACAGGGAAATAATCGTTTAATATTTTTATATTATACTAATATGGCAATCTTCTATAGTAAATAATAAGTTTACGGATTTACAATCAAGCGAAAGAATAAATTTAAAACAAAACTATTTCAATTAAAACCGTAAATATTTAAACCATCACTTGTGAATCAAGTCAATTAATACATATTAAATTAAAGAGCGCCGAACGTTCAAACAATGGCAACTTTTTACTCTCTATCTCTTTTCACCAATACATCTCAAGTCCATTATTTCGTATCTATCTAATCGATGATATTAAGATCGTTCATATTATATTATTTGTTGACATCCTTTGATGTGATCAAGTTATTTGTGAATATGCTTCTACATGAGGTAACCGATATCGTGGAAATGATATTTTCGAGGTAAAGAGAGTATCGATAATTATTGCTGAAATTTGACCTTTTATAGTCAGCCTTACGTTTAAAGATGGGTAAGAATTCAAGTCTTTTACTCGTCGAAATTTCCCTTTATCGTTTAGAAAATAAAATTAGTAAGAACCTTATATATATATATATATATAATTATATTATGTTAGGTTATATCTATAGGATGGTTGTCTTAGTTAGTTTACAAGATAATAAAGATAATATTATTTATAATTTTAGCTGGTTTACATAAAATGCAAAATAATATAAAATTTATATTAGAAATTAAAAATTAAGTTTGATAAAAATACAAATTTCTTAGTTCAATTAATTATCTATTCAAAATAAATTCTTTAAACTTGCATAATACAACATAATTATTTTGTACATCATTTGTCTGAAATAAATTTTAACTATAAGATAAATCTAATTTTAATAAAATTAAAGTAAATAAAACTTAATCTACCTTCCATATAATAATAAATTGGAATAAAACCATTCCTTACTAATTTATATATCCTCCAATGCAAATAAAAAATTATATAAAATTAAATGAGATTAAAGTAGCTTAAAACTAATGATACGATACTTAAATTTTTAAGTAAACCAGCAGAATCCCACTTGTTGGAATGTGAATATAGCAGGCCGCATCTAGTTTGGAAGAGATAGTGACTGAACATTAAAACAGAAAGTGAACACACATGCTTGAACCATTAGAAATTAATAAGTTTACCAATTACTTAATGGCCAAATTGAAGTAAATGAGTCACTTTTATTGAAACTATATAAATTTGTATTTGCATAAATTGGATTGCGTAAAATGTAGCAAGTATACATTATACTTGCTACATTTTTTAATGAAAAACATTTTCCTTTAAATTTTCATTTCTCTTTTAAATATAAGTACTAATTATTTTTAAGTATATTTATACAAAATCAAATAAATATAGTCAATTTCATTTTAAGATATTAACATAAGCATAAAATACAGTTTGATTTATGATCATCATTAACCTTGCATTTCAATCAAATATTACATATTTTCCCCAATTGGTACAATTTAATTTATATAAAACTCATATACCATTAAATATATTTGTACAGTAGGTAGACATAATGCACATATACTCATTGATTCTTATGTACAACTGCTATACCACTCTAGTATTATTTACTACATTCATTCATAAAGACAAGAAGTAAGTTTATCACATAATTAAAAAGAATTGTGCTCGATGCTCCCACCGAGCAGGAACATAATAAAGTGAAATTGAGGTAATTTGAGTTAATGCCCTATGTCTATGTCGAGGGTGAAAAACAGTCACACAAACGCAGTTGTAACGAGAAAGCGTTCCGGCTTTTTACGAGGGCCAATTTGTACCGCTTGTGGTGAAGGGAACAAATGAGGCGCGTCTTTTGTGCACGGGCGCCTGAATGCCACCCTTAATTCCGGATAAATATTTGCCAGATGATCCCAAAAACTGTCTGGAGCTGCCCGTTTCTTAGACTCTATTCTATTGCCCATTTCTATTGTGTGCGGTTGTGGTTGTGTTAAATTGAAAAATTAATCTGTATGTAGTGGATTGGGTCAACACGGCAGTGGGACAACCACAAAATGAAAGTTTTATTTTTAAATTCCAATATTTCGCCCGCCAACGTTGAGCTTCATCAGGGAAATCAAATTTGAGTTTAACAAAACAGAACCATATCTTAATTAACTAGTTAATAAAACGGGGAAGTTACAAGATTAAAAACTATATCAACAAGTTAACGGAACGGTAGACGTTTTTTCAAATTTAACACAGATTAATTCTTGCCCTATATATTTTTGATAATTGTATATTTAAATACGATAGAAAACTAAATAATATCACAAACCATTTAAAAATTATTATGTTACTAGTATAGTATATTGTTTAATGGTTGAGGCGTTAACTTCGTGATACATCTTGGAAAATTAAACAAAAACGTTTACTTTGTTGATATCACACTTTATTTTTAAGTGACTCGAGTTTCGATCATTAACTGATCATAATCAAACTTAAAGTAAAAAGGCTCACCTTTAAGCCCATTGTTAGCAGAAATATTTATGGCTAATTTAACCAACATTATTTTAAACTCCGAAAAGGGCAAAAAAACATACGTTTTTGGTTTAGGTATGTAGACGACATTTTAGCCGGCTTCACTGGAATTCAATTTACAGTAGAGACAGAACAGAACAAAAATATTAAATTCCTCGACCTTTCAATCACCAACATAGATAACCAATTTAATATTTAGAAAGCCAACGTTCTCTAATTCGTTAATTTCATCTCACTCAAGACACCCCATTAAACAGAAATTAGCTGCATTTAATTCAATGATCCATAGAGCACTCACGTTACCTTTATCAGAAATTGGATACAAGAACGAAATCAAAATGATTTACATATTAGCAAACAACAATGGCTACACAAAAAAAATAATAGATAATTTAATTATAAAACATCAAAACAATAACCTCCAGAAATTTTTATATGCATGTCCAAAAGTTGAAAATAAAACGTCATTAACATTCTTTGGTGAAGTCAGCCTAAAAATTCGAAATATATTGATAAAACATGATATCAATGTAGCATTTAAACCAACCAATAAAATTTGTAATTCAATTTTTAATTCTAAACCCCCGATAGATAAATTAGACAGATCAGGTATTTACAAGCTAACGTGTAAAAATTGTAAAGGAATTTACGTAGGTCAAACTGGTCGTAACTTCAACATTAGATTAAAAGAACATCTTAGATCCTTCAAATTAAAACATACAAATTTCACATTAGCGAATCACCTAATAGAAAACCGACATTCTTTAGATGAAGATGTACTCGAGATAATTTTAAGGCGGCGGAACGGGGATTATGGAATAGGATAGCGGAGT
Source organism: Ontholestes murinus (assembly GCA_963969525.1). Taxonomy (NCBI): domain Eukaryota; kingdom Metazoa; phylum Arthropoda; class Insecta; order Coleoptera; family Staphylinidae; genus Ontholestes; species Ontholestes murinus. The sequence goes on along the minus strand of OZ018394.1, from coordinate 52,194,986 downwards.
ACTCAAGAAGATGCCTACAAATCGTTTTATAAATATGACGGCTGTGTGTGTAAGTATGCCTTGATTTTTGTATGTTAAAACTCTAAAATGTCGTGCTTTCTTCTTGATACTCGCCTTAAGGTTTTGGGTGTTTATTAAATGTACTTAGTAAAATATTAGAAGAAGCAATTCACTCCCAGATCCTTAAAGATTTAAAACTCAATAATTTGTTTCCTGACAATCAGTCTGGTTTTAGATCTTACCATAGTACTTTAACTATGTTGCTAAATGTAACTGATACCACTGTTCAAGAACTTGACAAATAACGTTCGACGTTAGTAAACCATAAATTGCTGATAGCCAAACTTAAATATCTAGGATTGAGGTGCCATTAAAATTTTTTGAGTCCTACTTTGATAGTCCTTGTCAATATGTCAGAATAAATGTAAGGACATCAAAGGCAGGTGTTATTACATCATGTGTCCCACAAGGGTCAATTTTAGGCCCACTTTTGTTTACTATTTATACAATTGATATAAACACAAGCATTATTTATTTATCTATTTTTTGCTATGCGGATGATACTCAACTGATTCTTAGTTTTAACGAAGGGGAAGGCTTTAACGCTGTAGAAAAATTAATAAAGCCTTACGCCAAATTTAAAAATATGCATGCTATTAATCATAATTTAAAACTGAACACTAGAAAGTCGGTAGCAATACTCTTTTGTGGTAAAAAAATCTTCACAATCAATCGCAGATATACTTAAATTAACTTTAAACAAGCAAATGATTCCAGCTGTTAAACATCGTCTTAATAATAGATAATGCAAAATTCACAATCAATTTAATAAACTTCTGCAAGGACCGTGCATTAAACTTAAGTTTTTATATGCGAATAGTCAGCTACTTAACTTCATAACTAAGAAGAAATTGTGTGAAGTCCTAGTATTACCAACATTTTATACTGTTGGTTTATTTACTACCCATGTTTAAACACCATAGATAAATATTGTATTATATTAGTTAAGAATTATTGTTGTAGGTTTATTTACGGCTTAAGAAAGTATGACCATGTAAGTAACAAATTACGAGAACTTGGGTTCTTAAAGGTAACTGATCAGTGGAAATTTTTTATTTTGGAGAACGTGTTTAGCAAACTTATTATTTTCATATTCTGATTTATCTCCTTTTTAAATAATGGCTTTACTAACGCCAATTTTTAATTGATCGGGAAATATACCTAATTGCATTGATTTATTAATAGTGTATGTCAGAAGAGTTGGTAGAAAACTTATTACCTTCTTAAGAGGTGTCACTGGTATTTCATCATTATTTTCTATTATTATTAATTTAACCTCGTCCCCAACGTAAACTGCACTTCCATCATCAGCACTTTTTTTTTCTGCAAAAGTACTAAACTGTATTCTCTAATATTGTAAGATAATAGTTCTTCTTCAGATTTCTAATGTTCGGATATTGCAAGCACATAAAACTTATGTATTTCCAAGACATGTTCTAAAGCAGGGATAGAATTTTCTATAGATTGTACATTTTGATGGAGGAAAATCTCTTCTTTATTTTGTTTACATCCTGTTCGTCAGTTGAAATAAAAAACGATTTACATATATATCAACTAACCAGATATTGGGTTGTTTAATTTGTTTTAATTGCTCTAATGGTAGAGTTTTTTTTAATGAAGTATATTGTTTTGAATATTTAGTTTGAGAAATTATGTTCTGTTAGAGATTTGTTGATGTCGCACTCTTTCATACTAGAATGTAATCCAAAAATATGAAAGTGTGCTAGTCTCGGTTCCATTCTACTAGTTTATTTTCGTTGGCAGTTTGAATATTTTCGTTTTCAATTAAATTTATAGATTTAATATATCCAGTAATGGTTGGTTTATTTTGATTTGTTAGGTTTTTTGCTCTTGGGGATTCTGCGATTTTCTTAATATTGCCTTTCATTTCTATCTTAACTTCGCCCAATTTTATAGATGTAATATTTGTTTATTATTATTATTAATTATAGTTAATTATAGCAGTAAGACTACTTCGTAATTGCAATGGCTCCTTAGATATATCTAACTGATCAGTATCGACAAAAAAAGAAATAATAATATACAAAATTAATTAAGACAGAAATTATTTAAAAGAATTAAATTGGAATTCAATCCAATTCCACAAGTTAGAGTCCTTAAAAGTCTAGTAAACGATATAGATAATAGTAATATTAGATTGGTTCAATAATTTTTTTCATTTCCAATTGCTTCGTTAGTCATAGACTATTATTAAAGTTTAATTTATTGGCAGACAACCTCACGATTAATATAAAGACCTGGATTAGCTTCTGCTGATTTTTTATTTTCTCTTGTTAATAGTGAGGTTAAACTTTCTTTTTTGCAAGTGGAGTCACCACTCTTAGATGGTTACCGGTGTTAATAAAGTTAATGTTGTTTCTCCTTCTCTAATTGCTTATTGATGTTTTTTTATAGCAGGCCTGATAATTTATTACTCTTTGACCTCTGTAGATCAATTTACAATCATTTAATATTATAGAAATTTGTTTGGATTTTTCTTTTTTTAGATGTTAACTAATCTTGATAAATTGGACCTATAAATAGAAATTGTCGGTATATTGTATCTATTTAGATGTTATTTAATAAAACTTCTAGTATTTAAAACATATATTATTGAAACAAGGCTGCACTTAATTATATCCAATTCAATGTAATGCTTTGATAATTACATAATATACAGATCGACGTACGATAACACTCGTAGGGATGTAGGATTGATTTGTTTCAAAAGTGTTTTGCGTAAATATTTATTTTTATGACTATTCAATATGTCATAAAATAAAATTGAGCCATAAGTAACTTGTATCCAAAAAAGGTGTGGAGTACATACATTAATTAAAGAAGGTAAACTCACCAGTTTGATGTATTTTAATGGTGATATGGCTTAAGATGACAATAGTATTATTGAACTGTTTGCTTATGGGTTTAGGTTTTTCTTTGCATGGTAAACAATTATATGACTCTCCTACATTTGCAATTTACTTCATTTTTTTAAATAGCGCAATTGATCGAACAAGGTTCCTACATGCGTAATGTAAAAATTGTGTCGTTTCTTGTACAATTTAAGTGAGCTTACATTGTACCCAAATAAATTATTGTTAAGTTGCTTATTAAACCATTCTACCTTAATATAGTAACGTTAATAATTTTATTATCAAAGCAAATTATTTTGATAATAAATACGTGTCAGGAAACTGCAAATTTATATATTCCATCAATAATGTGGCGCAACAAGCATCAAGTACATAACAAATAGTTTATTAAATTATGAGAACTAGTGACGTATATTTATCCGAGAACTTTATTCTTTTAAAATTATTTTATATTAAATTTTTAAAAAGATGTTGAAAAGCTCTTCCTGAAATTACAGTTTAATGATAAACACTACATTAACACATGGATCAATAAGTCCCGGGACTAACAATGAAAACAACATTTTTTTTGCAAAATTTTTTTTATTCATCTACATAATCACCTTTTAGGGTGATACAATCGTTCCACCGCTTTTCCAATTTTTCAATACCATGTTTAAAAAAATTAATATCTTTCGCTTCAAAATAAGCTTCTGTTTTAGCGATGACCTCCTCATTTGAGCCAAATCTTTTTCCCTGGAGCATTTTTTTAAAGTCAGCAAAAAGCCAGTAGTCACTGGGGGCTAAATCTGGCGAGTATGGGGGGTGGGGAAGCAGATCAAAGCCCAATTCGTCCAATTTTGCCATTGTTTTCATTGACTTGTGGCAGGGTGCATTGTCTTGGTGAAAAAGGAATTTTTTTCTCTGCATGTGCGGTCGTTTTTTGCTATTTCCTTCTTCAAACGCACCAGCAAGTCAATATAATAGTCGCTGTTGATCGATTTACCTTTTTCGAGGTAATCAATAAAAATCACGCCATGCGTATCCCAAAAAACTGACGCCATGACTTTTCCAGCTGACTGCTGCGTTTTCGCACGCTTCGGACGGCTTTCGTCAGCTGTACGCCACTCAGATGACTGCCGCTTCGACTCTGGAGTGTAGTGATGTATCCATGTTTCGTCCATGGTCACGTAACGACGCAAGAAATCTTTTTTGTTACGAGTCAATAGCGATAAACAGCTTTCTGAATCATCGACTCGTTGCTGTTTTTGTTCCATCGAAAGCAATCGCGGCACCCACTTGGAAAAAACCTTTTTCATGCTCAATTTTTGATGAACGATAGCAAATACACTTCCATATGATATCTGTGTCATCTCAGCAATCTCACGGAGCTTCACTTTACGGTCTTTCATGATAATTTTTGTCACTTCACTCACATTTTCCGGTGTAGAGGCTTCCACAGGTCTACCCGAGCGTTCCGCGTCATTTGTGTCGGTACGACCACGTTTAAACTCGGTAAACCACCGACAAATCGTTGTTTTTGATGGAGAAGATTCCGGGTAACATTTTTCAATCCATTGTTTCGCTTGCACGGTGTTTTTACCCATTAAAAAACAATGTTTTATTAGAACACGAAACTCGGTTTTTTCCATTTTTTAAACTGACTACAAAATGACTTTACTATAACCTCGATAACTCAGCTGTTTCTGGTCCGATCGACTTAAAATTTACTACGAGCGCCATCTCTGGGTTAGTCCCGGGACTTATTGATCCATGTGTTATATGTGGAGACTATAACCTTCCAAGTGATAAATGGAGTAATGGCGAGTTTCATATAGTAACATCTAGTGTCTTAAGTCAAAAAGCACAACTTTTAGAAGATCACATTTGTTATCTCAGCCTTTCTCGAATTAATCAATTTTCGAATAAAATTGAAACCTACCTTGATCTAGTCTCTGGTAATACCGAAATCACTACTTAGTACATAGTAAAGCAAATCACAATTTCTTAATTATTGTTATATATAAACGCGGCTTTGCAAGTTCATTCTGACTCAAAATACAGAATAATAAAATGGTAAATAAAAATTTAATAAAAATAACTTAAAATTGTTATTAATAATAAGTCTTTTTCATTTATATTAAATTGTATTTAATTATATTAATCATTAACGTAAATTTATTTAAAATTTCAATTAAACTTCAGGTAAAGACTGTAAATAAATATATGTGTATTAGTTTTTATATAAACGCGTTTACATCACTTAGTCTCGTAATTACATATAAACGTTAATAATTTGATTAACCTCGAAACCCCTACGAACTAACGTACGTTTGCGGGCGAGAGGAAATTAAGGAGAAAATATGTTTATGGCTGCAGCGTGTAGTCCATTATCACACACAATCAAAATCCCCTGGAAGCTTTCAAGGTAATCGGCGCTCACAAAAAAGCCACCCTCTGAATAATCCTCGATAAAATTTAATCTCCTCGTATACGACAATCAAAAGAAAAACACACAAATAAAGCAAAATATTTGATATACGTCGAGATTCACTTATCATCAAGTCTGAAAAATAGGTTACCAAGTAAATAATGAAAATATTTTCTTTAACAAAAGTATTTACATTGTAACTTGTAGCGAGGTTTATTTTATTTATTTTATAGTAATTAAATTATACAGTTCTGTATTTTAAAATAAACAAAAACCTTCAAGAGGCAAATGTCTATCTACTTTTGTTATGAAAAAATAAGAGTTAGATTGTATATTTTGATTGAAATAAATAAAAAAGAAATCATTTCATAAGGCATTATCCATCTATTTATTTTATGAACGTAACTAAAATAGTAAACTTAGTTTTATACCATTAAAAAAATGACAAAAAAAACAAAATACAACGAATCATGAAAGCCATAACTAAATTAGGTATTTATCATTCTAAATTCGCAAGACCATTTAAAACGTGATATAATTTGTTTCATCGTTGACAATAGACGTGATTTAGTGTAATCATAAAGAACAGAATTGAACGACATTTTACTGAAATGAACTCAATATAATGTTAAATCCTACGGTTATTATATCTAACTAAAGGAGTGTAAACAGTAAAGACTCTTTATGAATATTTTAATTAATTAAGAAGCTAATTGTAATTTTAACATAAAAACTCTTATAATTATATTATTTTGTAACCCACCAATACAAAGAGTGTACAAAAAGTGTATTAAAAATAATTTTGTGAAGATTCTATACTCTATAATTTTCTTAAAAATAATTTTCCCACTTATCTTGTTGTAAAACATTATGGAATTATTAAAATCTTGAATCAATCTTGAAATAAAAGGACAATTGAAGCTTTCACAATTCGAATATTATAATCAATGTGCTAAAAATATCAAACGACTTTTTAAGAATATGAATATATATATTTACTTATTATATAAAGTCTATGTTCTCTATACTATTTCTTTGTATTTAAGCCTAATTACTAAATAGCTCCGAAATAAATATTTAAAATTACCTTCAAATACGTAATATAATTCATCATAACCTCAACAGATTAAACTCGCCAAACCCAGTTAACTGGTTAAATCGACCTTTAAATACTTTAAGTGGATTTTTTGAACAAATACATAATTATCATGAAAAAATCTTATTGCATATTTTGAAAAATTTGTCTATTGCGACCTATTAAAATTTTAAATACTTGATTGCAGAGGCTTTTACTTTGTGATATATATTTTATAACTTTAAATAAAATAAAATAAACTTTCTTTATATCACACACTTTATTATTTTTAGTGACTATAGTTCAAACTTCATAGCCTCAGCATGGATATCAAAATTAGACAGAGTGATAAAACGAATAAAGAAGGACAAGAGAAGAAAACTAGAATAAAAATAAATAATCGAATTATAAATCAGTTTTGAGTAAAATTTCTGCGAAAATTATAAAAATATTATCTCGGAATTAGTAGACAAACAGAACCGAACGCCTAAGGTTATTATTTTCAATCTTAATGAATCCACTTCTTTTGTAGTTGAAGATTGCGTGAGCTAACTTTAATTAATAATATACATGAATCACGCATTACACCTTTAAAAATGATACTACTTGAGAAAAAATAACTGGTAATAAGCCCAGACCATTAAAAATAATCTTCGAGAATAATGAACATGTAAATACTGTGCTGCGTAATGCGATCTTACTGATCGGACTATAAAAAAAGTTGAGCATTACGAGCTACTCAAACATAAATTAACTAGAAGGGAATCGAATGGTAACTTAAACACATGTATTACTTATAGAAAAGAAATCTCTTATCTATGAAATAACAACCGTAATAGACCTAATTTACCTATTCTAAAAAACTAAGTATTTATTACCAAAATTGTGGTAAATTACGCACTAAAGCAACTCGCTCTTAATGTAAAATGATTATAGTTAAAACTTAACATTATGAATAGTCAATTGCAATTACATAATCATGCCCTTTACAGATCAAATAGATCTATTGATGGAGGAGTTAATATAAAAAGGAATATTTATTACCATAAAATCAGTTCTAAACTCCTCACCTATTTCAATTTCATTTCATTTTCACTCAAATGAATAAGTGCACATATATTGTTGGTGGTGTCTAAACATCTACAATAATCAATTGTTACATCTTTATAACTGCATCTCAAATTAATGACATTCCTAAGCGCGTGGAGTCTTTCTTGATCTATGTTTTAGTACTATCCCTAATACATTTAAATATAAAACTATTGACCCTTTGCTTCCAACCAGTATCCATCACTTCGCGTATGTCCTGGAAATTTCTACCATAATAAATATTAACGTAAATATACTGATCGTCATAAGTAAAATAACACCAAGAATTCCTCGCTTAATTTTTATGAAAATTTCAGATAATACGTAAATAATCCACACTAAGAAATGATTAAAACAAAAAGTCATGGTAACTTTTTCTTTAATTTCAATAATGAGTTGCTCTTCCACGATTTCTGGAGCACTCACCAACTCGCCTAGGCATACCAGAAATAAAATTATCAATGCCAGCCTAAGGGGTTTCATCCCAAACTTCATGAATTCGTATCCTATTATCAAGTAAAGTGTGTGGGGTTGTCTGAAAATGGCTCAGTCTTCTGCCAATTGTATCTCACACGTTTTTAATAGGTGATAGGTATGGAGAACGAGAAGGCCAATGAAGACATGAATTCTTGTTTTGCTAATATATTATTCATTATTAGTCGCCCTGTGATGGCACAGTGATTAACATCTCTGTTTTTGTTTTGTTATTTAAATTTTTGTTTTGTTTTTTTTATCTAAATAGTAATTTAACACCTTCTTTTGAAACTCCTTGGCACTTAAGGGCAAGTAAATCCCAACCAGCATTCACCAGAAGGTTGGCCGAGGTTCTGCAAAAACAATGACTTGTATACGCCGAAGGACATTTTATTAATTCCTACAACTTGCTTTATACATCTCCCTTTTTGGAAATTCGAGATAAATTGGTTGATGTTTGTCTCTTCAAGTTTAAGACGAATGTCTACGTATGTTTTGTAAACATTATTAAAGGCTCCAGATATAACAAATGATCTCTCAATTTGTGTCTTACTGATAGCAATATTTATAAGAAATTTGTTACCTAAATCTTCAATATCTTTTATTTCCAAATTCTTTAATTTCTGCTTACGACAGGCTCCGCTTATTCTGATAATTAGAACAGTCTGCAATAAGCAATAATATTGATACATGGAGTGATTTTTTAAATTTCAATCACTTACTTTTGTAAGCAGAAAATTGAAATAAGGAATTGAGCACTCGTTAATATGTTGGACTTTTACTTCTCAATAGATCGGATTGTCTTTTGAAAAACGATTTTAATTTGGAATACTTCGCAATATTGAGGTTATGTTCCACTATTAAAACACTTCCCAGCAACGAATACATGGCCCAAAAAAGTTTGAATTTCTGGTGGAGTTCCAACAATTTCTTCTGTGGAGTCACTTTCACTCATTTACTCTGGTTACTAATCAACAAACGATTGCGTTCTTGCGTACTTACTACTATGGGAGTAGAAAAAGTAATTTTATAACATTATCTACACCGCTTTTGATAAATTCGTACCGTTTAAATATGAGCAATGAGGTGATTTCACTTATAAAATAAATGAAAAAGGCACATGACACTTACAAATAACTGATTATAGAACATTTTCTTAACCCATGGATGAGTGTAAGAGGATATCAATAACTAGCTTCAGCAACTCTCTTATTGATGTTCAAAACTCACTCTTTGAAATTACACTCACGCTACTTCTGGCAGTATGATAAAGATTTAAAAAATGAATCTAGTTATTCAAACGAAATGTATTATAATGATATCAAAGCTAATAGTACGTTTAACATTGTCAACTTATCCTCTGATTATATTATTTTTTACTATAGGGCGTCCGATTTGCATTGCAGACAGAACTCGATAATTTCTGACAGTAAACTTGTTATTGATATTCAGGATGTTTTCAACGCAATCATCAGTCTAAAAACAACACATACAAGTGGTTCTGATAAAATATCTGGTTACTTCCTGCAGAATTGCTTATTTTCTTTATGCCATCCAATATATGCCATCTTTAAGCACGAAAGACTAGTTATATTGTCACGAGACATAGGCTCGAGGGTTCTTCTAAATAACTATACAGGCTTATGCATCCAATTTACGATTCCCAAAGTATTCGATAAAATAGTAGGAAAACAATTATCATGGGCTACAAATCATCTCTCCTAATTAACATGAATTTGTCTGTGGTAGGTCTAGTGTATCCAATATCCTGGGATACAAAGTGATTTTGTGGTGTACCATGGAGAATCGCAGTCAGGTGGAAACTATTTATAGCGACTTTACCAAGGTGTTCGACAGGAATGATATCAATATCCTGTTGGATGAGTTGGATTCTATTGGTTTTCATAGTATGACTCTCTCATGAGTAGCTTTCTTTTTCAATAATAGGAAATAGTATGTCAAAATAAGTAATTACATGTCTAAACCTATTCATTTTACTTTTGGTGTATCACTGTGTCAAACTGTGGCCCAATACTCTTTATTTTATTTATTAATGACTTGGCTCGAAAATTGTAACTTTGCGTTATTTGCATGTGATCGCCAATAAACTCCAGGACGATCTCAGTAGACTTAATGACTGGCGCATCAGTAATCACCTTTCACAGAATGTTAGTGTTTTTCGATCCATAATTAAATATAGTTTAATTTAGTTTCTTAGCTTTACAGGTCTTACTAAAAAATTATACAAAATCAAATACATTCACAACAACTTTGAAATTTAAATCACAAGACCTGAAGGCGGATTTCACAGTGCAGTTTTCTACCACTCAACCCATTATTTCATGTACTGACGATGAATATCAGCAGACGATTCTTGCCATTCAGGTTATATTTTTGCCTATTTTTGTTACAATGTAAAGGAACTGTTTTAACGTATGTATGCCAATATGATATTTTTTTATAATTCACCAATATGGCACCATTCACTACATCGAATATTGATCGACGTGAGCACATTCAAAAGAATTTTCTTAGATGTATTGAGTATATATGAAAACTATTACACCCATAGCGATTACTCATCAATACTACATAAACTCAAAATGAAATTGAAGTTGGCCTATGTTTACTTCAACGGCCACATTGATGCTTCACATATACTACAGTCAATATCGTTTCATATTGCTAACAGATAGACGCGTTAATCTGCTCTCTTCCATTCGATTACACTTCGCACTATGTCTGGTAGCAGTTATTCATTAACACGAATTTTGGAGCTCAAAAATATCTTCAACAGTCTAAAATATTTCGCCCTATTCAGTGGTTCATTGGCCTCTTTTGCGCAATGTCTTCGGGATTTAATGTGTTATGTTATTATTGTTGATATGTTAATATTGTTGCTATGTTATAATATTTCTAATATGTTTAATATTATTTAATACTCTCAATGTTATTTAACCAGATTATCTTTAGTTATGCAGGAATTACATCTTATATTGTAGGAGTATTATATTTGCTGACTATATTAACATTGTTTATATATACTCTATATTTCTTATTAAAATGTGATTACCTTAAATTTACAAGTATAAAAGTACATAACTACTTACAAATAATTCTACATAATGAGATGACCCCTTGTTAAAATTTTATTACACGTTTGCCTTTCTTAATAGCCCTTTTTATGTCCATGCCCTCTAATTAGTTTAATTTTCTTTTCTTTTTCTTCTAGAAGTGGAGTGGATTAATCTTCGCCAATTGACGAATTATATTAATGCAATGATGAGGTAAATTGTTTAACATAGATAGTTTATGTTCTTTTATGCTACTGTTAAATTTCTGCCAGTTTACCCGATATATATATATATATATACAGGGTGGACCATTTAATGTGTTTTCAGAAAATATCTCCGAAACAAGAAACTTTTAAAAAAAATGACCCAAACAAAAAATGATTGTATCGAAGGGGGCCATAATAACATAATATTGTTTTTTTCATAGATGGCGCTGTTGTCGCTAAATCGTGGTCAACTTAGTTTTTTTAAATGGAAACCCCTACTTTTTATTAAAAAATAAAATTCCTTGTTAAAAAATGAGAAGAATTCACTCAGCTCACTTTTTCGTCAGAGTGATAGCTGGAGCTGTAATCGCGAAAAGAAGTTGTTGCATTTGGACGCTTGCGTATCGAACTTCGCGCGCATGTGTGTGTGTGTGACGTCTGCCGTCTTGTGAACGATTCAAATAAGTGTCCTTATGTTGTCAAAACATGACGTTAAAATGGTGAAGTATACTATCGTGGAAAAGGTCGACATGATTTTCGTGTATGGTGAAGCTAGACGCAATGCACTTGATGCGTGTGGCTTGTACGCGGAGAGGTATCCTGATCGAGATCATCCGAGTCACATGACTTTTCTTCGGATCGTCAACTCATTTGTGGATACTGGCAGCCTAAAACGAACCAGACATCGAAGACGCACCGTAACCCAGGAGAACGCCGAAGTTGATATTTTAGCTGCAGTTGCAGTCAACCCCCACATAAGTTCTCGTCAACTGGCACGGAGTTCAGGCATCTCCAAAACGAGTGTTTTGCGAGTTCTTCATCAACATAAATTTCATCCTTACCACGTATCGTTGCATCAAGAACTTCATGGCGACGACTTCCAACATCGAGTGCAGTTCTGCAATTGGGCTCAGCAGCAAATACGCAACAACCGGAACTTCGTTTCCATGATCCTATTCTCGGATGAAGCAAGGTTCACGAATCGTGGCCAAATCAACCGGCATAACATGCATTATTGGACGGAGGAGAATCCACATTGGATCCGACAAGTGGACCATCAACGACCGTGGAGCGTCAACGTTTGGTGCGGAGTTCTGGGAGATCACGTCATTGGCCCTTACTTCATCGACGGAAATCTGAATGCTGAAAAATACGGTGAAATTCTGACGGCTCATATTCCTGCTTTACTCGAAGACGTCCCTCTGCTGACCCGATTGAGACTGTGGTATCAGCACGATGGCTGCCCTGCACATTTTGCGCGTGTCGTCCGAGATATTTTGAACCGCCAATTTCCGAACAAGTGGATTGGTCGTGGAGGTCCGGTGCCTTGGCCGGCACGTTCGCCGGACTTGACAGCGCCGGACTTTTTCCTGTGGGGATTGCTGAAGGACAAATGCTATGCCGACATACCGACGACGCCTGATAACATGAAGGAGCGTATTCGCAATGCTTGTGCGAACATCAACAGAGACACCCTACGAGAAGTTCAGAGATCGTTTCAAACAAGGATCGCAAAATGTCTCGAGATGAACGGCCATCATTTTGAGCACCTGCTCTAGAGATGATTTCATATTCTTTTTCAAAAATAACAAATTAATGTAACGTACATTATTGGTGATTTCAGACGCGCATGTTCGCGGGTGCGCGCGCACACACACACACACACACACACATATGCGCGCGAAGTTCGAATACGCAAGCGTCCAAATGCAACAACTTCTTTTCGCGATTACAGTTCCATCTATCACTCTGACGAAAAAGTGAGCTGAGTGAATTCTTCTCATTTTTTAACAAGGAATTTTATTTTTTAATAAAAAGTAGGGGTTTCCATTTAAAAAAACTAAGTTGACCTCGATTTAGCGACAACAGCGCCATCTATGAAAAAACCAATATTATGTTATTATGGCCCCCTTCGATACAATCAGTTTTTGTTTGGGTCATTTTTTTTTAAAGTTTCTTGTTTCGGAGATATTTTCTGAAAACACATTAAATGGTCCACCCTGTATATATACAGGGTCCTGCAACAGTGCGTCAAGCTTTCCTAGCGCCTTTCTCGTAAGAGATAGAAAAAAATGTTTCATATAAAAATTTATTGAATTAAAAATCTCTATGCCGTAAAATTATTTTCAAATATACAGGGTGTCCCAATTTTGCGTTATAACAAAAGCAAACATTTTTTTAAATGGAACACCCTGTATATTTTTTCATTTTATAATTTGGATAGTATTTTATAACTTAAACCTTTTTTTGGTTTTTAATTTCGATATGGCATTTCCGAGTTATTGACGTTTTTCTGAAAAAAATGTAAAAAGCGGAGGTTCACAAAAAAAATTATTCTGATGTTGTATTTAAAATTTAAGAAATTTTCTTTTTCCTATGGTTGGTCATAAGTACTGTTTATGTACCAGTGTTAAAAAATTTCACTTTTGAGGAACCCTGCCTTTGTATCAGGCACGCCATTTTCTAAAATTTCAAATTGTCGTAACTCTTTTTTTTTAAATGGAATAATATATTTTTTTAAATTTTATATTATTCTACATCTAATTTTCTACAAAAAATGTTAAGCATACCCTATACCTAAAAGTGATAATTTTCAAGATATAAAAGAATTTATATTTCAAACGGTCCTTGAATGCGAATTTGTTTTTGAATAGATAGCCATGACTGAAAAAATGCATCTGTCAATTAAACAATTAGTTTGACATGTAAATGGGAGGTGTGAATTACAAAAAACAAAAGAAGAAAGCCTATCATCAACGAGGAACCAAAAAGACATTGGTGAAGGAAGTGGCATAAGCGAGA